>PVHY01015115.1:0-36762 GCA_004024945.1 Uropsilus gracilis
TGTTGATCTTTCTCTAATTTTTCAAGTTGGTAGATTAGGTTGTTTTTTTGATTATTTTCTTGCTTTTTGATATGGGCCTGTATTGCTATGAACCTTCCTCTTAGATATGCTTTTGCCACATCCCAGACATTTTGGAATGCAGTGTCTTCTTTGTCATTTGTTTCAAAGTAAGTTTTAATTTCTTCTTTGATTTCTTCAGATACCCATTCTTCTTTTAGAAGCATGTTGTTCAGTCGCCAAGTGTTAAGTGCTCTTCTTGTTTCCTTTTCATTGTTGATTTTTAGTTTGATGCCCTTATGGTCTGAAAAAAAAGTTGGTATTATTTTAATCTTTGTGTATTTATTCATGTTTGCCTTGTGGCCTAATATGTGATCAATTTTAGAAAATGATCCATGTGCATTTGAGAAGAAGGTGTATTCTGTTCCTTGTGGGTGTAACATCCTGTAGATATCTATTAGGCCAATATTATCTAGGTCTTCTTCTAAGGCTTTTGTGCCCTTGTGTAGTTTTTGTTTTTTTGATCTGTCCTTTGTTGAGAGTGGGGTGTTGAAGTCTCCTACTACATATGTGTTTTCATCTATATTTGTTTTCAGTTCTCTTAGTAGCTGTCTTATAAATCTTGGTGCTCCCTCGTTTGGTGAGTATATGTTGATAATTGTTACATTTTTTTAGAGCAAGATTTTTAAGAACATCAATGATTCAGATTGGATGGAGGTTGAGGGTGATGATGGGAACAGACAAAAAAAATAAGCATGAAGAATGCAAAACACTAAAGAAATGAAAAGCATGAAGAATAAGAAGCACACTCTTAATTTTATGGCAAACTTAATGGTTTTGCAAAGTACAGAAGCTTTTTTAAAAAGCTTTTTTTAAAAAAGCTTTTTAAAAAAAAGCTTCTTAGTAGCTTTTTAAAGCTAGGAGGCTTAGTAGAGTAAGACGCAAGTACAATGAACAACGGTGGGAGTCTCTGTGGCGCCTCATTTTTATTCTTCAATTCCCTCCCCTCTTCCTCACAATACTTCAATCATTAGTAGCAAAAGCCTGCCAATTTGCTGGTGCATATCATGTATTTATTACAGGGCAATTGCTTGGCTGTGTCTATGGACAAAATGATTACCAAAACAGTCAATGATAACCATCTAGAGAAAGTTTTCAAGACAGACCAAGGGGATAAGAGTGATGCTCATGTACTACTACAAGACAGTGACCCATAAAATAGTACTGAATTACAAATTTCAAGACAAGTTATAACTGATTTGAAATGTCCTCAACAAAATGATTTCCCCATTTAACCTGTTTGTCATAACTCAGCATGTTATTAGGTTGATAGTTCTCACAAATGGACAAAGTTGAGGTCATGGAACATTTCTGATAATTGTCAATGAAGTAATTTCAATACCTACGAAAATCAACAAATGCAGTCTTCTACCAAATTTACACTTTTTATAGCTTTACCCCCATTTTAACACAGCTTGATTTTCATGTAAAACATTTGATAATATCATATATCAATTCTTAGGTATTTGAAATTGCTAGGTAGTTGAGTCTTTGGACTACTATCAGATCTGATAAAATACCTCATAATTAACATCCCACTCTGCTTATCCAGCCTAGACCCCTCTGTGTATTATCCCCCGGTGTGCCTTATTTATTGTGAATCAAGGAAGGATGTTAGCCCTTAATGATTCAAGCATTCTATCAAAACATTAGATATGCACGCAATTACAAAAATAATAGCTCAGGGTGTCAGAAGTTCACGAGTGCTCAATAACTTTGAAGAAAAATAAGATTACTGATTCTACATTATGATTAAAGAATGAACAAAATAAATACGAGTAAATGTTTTTAATTATTTCCATAAACTTGGAAAACATTCTAAGGTAAAAAATCAAACAGAGAGGCTTCACTCTCATTTTGGGGAGCCACCCAATTTAAAGATTTTAAAAATTAATAACAGAAAAGGATTTTGACACTATCACACAGCTATCCTGAAAACGTGTACCCTGTACTTCACTGACCTTTAAAACATCTCACTTTGAAATATGCAGGCGGAGTACACACCAAGTGCCTCAAAGCAGCATGTGCAGCTCTGCTTGCGTCAGCCAGGGCTCAGTGGAACTCGAGACCTACTTTATGCCTCTTACCTGGTCACTTAAGTATATTGTAAACACTGTCAGTACCTGTAAAACTCTTGTCCTGGGGATTCACAGTCCTTAGTGGTCTATTAAATGTCAGCCCCATGCTTTCTACTTTCTAATGGCTTCCTAAAGCTCCTGTGTGAATTTCCAAATCCCATAGCAACCCACCAGCACAAATCTTCAGCCTCTAACTGCTGGTTAACCCTCCTTCTTCTGCGCTCTGGCCTCCTCTGCTCTGAACCCAGGCCCACCACACTCAGGCTCAGGCTCAGATCCCACACAGCACTGAACCCTCTGCTTTCCTCCTCTTCTGTACTTTTCTCTTACCCAGACCCTCTCTTCTTCCAGGTCTCTACTCAAATGTCATTTCCTCCCAGCCTCTGTCCCTGGCTAGGTGATATTTAGGAGCTTACCCCTCAACTCTCTATTTCCCCAGTCACCACTTCTGTCAGCACTACCTGAAATGTTCTATATCATTATCTTTTATTAATTGTTGGTTTCCCCAAAATTTCCCCAAGAGAATGAAACAGCCTTAAGAAGAGAGATTCATCTTTCTTGAAGCCTAGTGCCTGTAAGAGCGGAGACAGTCAATAAACAGCTGCTGAATTAATTAAAACTCAATAAATTAATAAATCAATGAATGAATGAATATCATGCCTAACTGGCTAGACAAATGTCTATTGACTGTTAAGATGCCATCACTATGACAGAGGGATATTGTCCTGCCCCAGGCAGAGGTCATGGTAGAGTTCTCAAGGGAAGGCAAGGGACCCATTCTAAGGACCATGATTTATAGCCCAAGGTCTCTGCACTGTCCCTCGTGGTGGTCTTTTTCCTTGAAATACTTGGGTCTAGTTAGAATTTGCTGGACTGCTAATGGTGCCAGGCTGCTGTGCTGGGGATGGTCAGGTTGTCATGGGTGTAGTATGCAGCCATTTATCCTGGTCTTCCTGAACCTCATAAGCTCTGACAAGCCTCTGGATAGCTCCACAACCCAGGGAAATCTTTTTCTAGATAGGTGAAATGCTTCCCTGGTGTTTCTGAACAAGATTCTCTGGTAGCTGCAAACAGGAATTCTGTCCTCATTTATCATGAATACCATCTAAATGTCCCTTACACCTCTGGAAAACAGAAGGAAATATTTTGCTTAAGTTTTCTGTTCTGCCACATCTATGACATGCGGTAATGAACACAGAACAGAACATCTGGAGAGTGGAGAAAGACAAAGAGGCAGAATAGGAACAAAGGAAAAAAATGGATAAATATACACATATTACTGACTTGATCAGATATTCCCCTCAGATGTACCCAGGAAAAAATTACCTGATGCATGGGCCTGAAGTTCCAAAGAAAATGAGGACTAAACCTACTTTCAGCTAAATAAGTTCTGAACATCAAGTTTTGTATAAAGAATTTGAGACTTATGTTTCTGCATAATTTATTTTCTTATAAAAATGTTTTTCTGCAGTTAAACAGCTTTATGGAAAATTGGCCTCTGCTCATTCTTGAATAGTAGCATTGCAAAGTATTTTTCAAAGGAAAAGAATTCCCAAAGACTTAAACATTCTAGAATACACTTGTTATCTCTTTTTGATTCTTCAGGGTTTGTTGTTTCTGTTGTTATATGTTTTTTTTAACCATTCTTTTAAATTTACATAAAAACTGATAATGTAGTACCAGCTCCTTTGAATAAATATTTTAGTTCAATCCAATCAAATTTTAAAGGTACCTAATTCATCATATATAAAAACAAAACAAACAAAACTTCTCTAAATTATTTTCAGTTTTGAAGAGAGAAATAAATGGTGCCTGGTAAGACAGAAATTTTAGCCCAATATTTAGGAATATTTGTAAATGTATTTGCTCATAGTCACTAGCATCCACTTTTTTTTAAAGACCTGGGTATTTATTTATTTATTTTTATTTATTTATATTTGGGTGTTCCTCCCCTTCCTCTTATTCCTACCTCTGGTCAGTTCATCTCTTCTTACACTGTCAGTTATTGGTGATTTTTTTAGTCCATTGGATTCTTATTCTTTTCTTTCCTGGAGCAACCTTCTTCTGCCAGGTGTAGACATGTTTTCCTGGGACTGGCCTGTGCTTACTTTTCCAGGTGTATCTTTGTGGCATGTAGCCAGTCATGTATGTTTGTTTCCTTTCAGTGCCTCCTCCTTCTTACTGGTCGCTCACTCTGAACCAGCTTCTGTCACATTTTGCTCCTTCTTTGCCTTGTAGTTCTGGTTGCTGGCATTGAGAGCATTTCTCCCAGCTGATGTTCATGTGAAAAAGTCTCTTGATTGGGACAGGCACTGGCAGATGGTTGGTCTGTTTTGTCATGGGGCCACTGCCTGTCTCTCTGGTCATCCTCTCTGCATGGGATGGAAGGGTGTTTAGCTCACACTGACAGCATCGCTGAATGGGAATTTCCAATCCCATCTGTGGAAACCTTGGTGGTTGTATTTCTCACACAATTTGTCTCTATAGTTAGTCTCACAGTCCTGTGTCCTATGGATCTGTAATGTTCTTTTGCTCTGGACTTTACTTCTTCCTCCTCATCTCCATTTTCATGTGTATCTGCTGCTGAATTAGTGACTTAGTTGTTTCTGGTGAGGATTGACTGAATTTGGAGAAGACCAGAGAGGGTGACCATACTGACCCACCCATTGCCCTTCACCATGCCTACCACTCCCCCCATGTCCTCCCCTTTGGTCCACGCATCTGGCAAACCCCCCATTTTGGGGGTGCCACTAGCATCCACTTTTAATGAAGCAGAAGTCACAAAACAAATTAGTTATATATACATATATATTTTTTTTTTGCTTAGAGGTGTATAATGACTTTATTGTCATCTAAGTTTGCAAGAATCACAAAGACTAGTGGCAACGATAAGTTTTCTTTCCCATTCTCTGCTGTGTTCAGTCTATGTTATCTTAAATCAGCCAATACTGAAGTTCCCATTTTATGGTTACCAAAATGGCTACAAAAGAAAATTTCATAAATTTAAAACAGATATGTCTTTTTCTTTAACTTTCTGAAAAATCTTGTGACTATGGTATCATTACTTCCATCTTTTGACTTCAGACTAGAGTATCCAACAAACAGATAAAAAGATCTCCTTATGAAGATCTCCTTATGAAGGGGTGACTGCTAGAACAGTCAACATTGTTTTGTCAAGTAGTAGAGAGTTTGGGAGGAAAAGATTGGAATGATTGGATAGGCAGGGATTCTATAAAGCTTAACAGGCAAACAGTTATCGCTGCAGAAGATTAGAGCCCAGGACTGTATATCAATACAAATATCTTCAGCTCAGTGGTGGTCTTAGCATATTTAGAAATGATTAGTGATCTAATTTGAGATTGTTGTTTATTATCCTAACACAGTTCATTTCATTTTGACTGAAAGCATAAGCAGTTGTGATAGGCAGGAAAATCCAGCAGCAAAGCTAAACAACACAGCTATGGCATATCATAAAGGTTTCATTAATCTAATACAAAACAGTCCATCATGTTCAGGTTAAATCTTTGCCGTGTGCTTATTACCTGTCACTATTGAGAGCACTATACTTGGTACTTAGCAGCTGCTCAGTGAATTTAAATTTCCTTCCCCAGTGAGGTAATAAATGCATGAATTATGGAAAAAAACAAATCTCATAGGTGGTTTGCAAAAAACATGAGTTTCTTGGTGATATAAGTGGTTAGAATTAGAAAGTCAGAGAATCAGCTCCTTCTTGGAGCTTTAAACTGCCTGTTAGCATGTTAAAAGTGTTCAGACTGAGTGTAAAGATAAGATTATTCTGAAATATTAGACAGTAAGTGGAATTCATGACCTTACTATTCATCTTTCCCCTCAAAAACTTGACATTTTCACACAGCTAGGAACCAGGGGGAATAAGATTACTCTTCAGTTGTAAAACCTTAGGCTATGTACAGCTCTGTTTTCTTACAGATAAAATGATGATTAAATACCTATATTTGGGATTAGTATGCTAATTTTTATTTTTACTTTTGTTTGTTATTGTTTGCAGTTATATATATATAACATTATATATATATATATATATATATATATGTATTAGCATCATTGTCTACCCTGATGCTCTCTCATCACCTTTCCATCCATGTATCATCTTAGTCTTTCATGCCCTTCCCCACCTCCATTCTCTCCTTCTACCCCCTCTCTTGTTCTATGCTTTATGCTTTAGCTCTGTTGGCAGTTTTCAATTTCTCTTAAGCATTTGTCTATTTGTTTGTTTTTCCTATATCCCTCAAATAAGTCAGATCATACCATATTTATCTTTTTCTTTCTGGCTTGTGTCTGCTAAGATGATTCCTTCTAGCTCCATCCATGTTGATGCAAATGACATGAGTTTGTCTTCTTTGATTAATGCATAATATTTCATTGTATAAATAAAGCACATCTTTTTCAGCCATTCATTTATTTTGGGACATTTGGATTGTTTCCATATCTTGGCTATTGTAAATAGTGTTGCAATAAACATGTGAGTACAGGTGTCCTTATGAATGAGGGTTTTTGTGTCCTTTGGGTAGATTACCAGTAGTGGGATTGCTGGGTCGAATGGTAGTTCCACTTTCAATTGTTTGAGGGTCCTCCACACTGCCTTCCATAGTGGCAGACCAGTTTGCATCCACGCCAACACTTTTTGCCCATTTTATTTTTATATGGGCTATTCTTACTACTGTAAGATGGTATCTCAGTGTGGTGTTTAGAATCAAGTGCCCAGAAATAAAACCACACATATATGGTCAACCAATTTTTGGGAAAAGGGAAAAAAATATACCCTGGAACAAGGACAGCCTCTTCATTAAATGCTGCTGGGAAAACTGGACCACGAATGCAAGAAAATAAAGCAAGATAACACCCTCACACCTCTACAAAAACCAACTCAAAATGGATAAAAGACTTGGATGTAAGATCTGAAGCCATAAAATACATAGAGGAAAACCTGGGCAAAACCCCCCATAAATTACACTTCAGAAATCCATTTCTGGACACTTCTACAGCTGGCAAAAAAAAAAAAATGAAGGAAAACATAAAAATCTGGCACTACATCAAACTAAAAAGCATCTGTAATACAAAAGAGACAATAAACAAAACAAAAGGAAACCCAACTGACTGGGAGAAAAAATTTGTCCTGCATTCAGTGATAATGGTCTGATAACAAAGATGCACAACAGAAACAAAGCAAAAAGTCCAGTTAAAAAATTGGAGAGAAGTAACAAGACACTTCTCCAGTACAGATGGCCAATAAGCACATGAAAGAATGTTCCACATCACTAATAATCAGGGAAATGCAAATCAAAATCACACTGAGACACTATCTTACACTAGTATTTATAAAGAATTTACAATTGTGCCTGTCACATGAAAAGCACAGGTAAGCATCAAGTAACTAAGATCTCTGAAAGATTCTTCAGGGAAAAAAAAGTTTATCTAGAGTTTTCCAAACTTTCTTTGTCCATAGAACCCTGCCACCTAACTCCACCCTGCCTTATTTCTCCCAAGCACACACACACGCACACACATGCACGCACGCATGAATGCATGCATGCACATACTTCATAGAGACCCTATGTTTCAAAATGTTTTCTTGGAAAATCTGCTATACAGGGGAATTCATTGAATCTACTCTCAAGGAAATTTTTTGTTTAACAAAGATCTAAACAAGAATTCTAAAAGTTTCAGAAATTAAGAGAAATTTCCAGGCTAGGCCAAATGAAGAGTTCCTATTTATAAAGTGCATGACATACTGTTCATTTCTATCTTTTGCTTCACTCAGGGGAATCACAATAATGAAATTTAGCATGTGCTGAGTGCCTGTGTGTACTTGTTAAACCTGTTCAGATGCAATTCTAAATCTCAGGGACAACCTTGAAAAGTAAATATGATTCACATACATTGTATAAATACTGTAGTTTAGAAAGTCAAAATTACTATTTTTCTTTTCTCTCTCTCTCTCTCTCTTTTTGTCTACTATTACCCAGCTAACAACCAGTAGAAACAGGAGTAAACACATAGCATTTTAGTCCACAGCCAGAGATGTTCAGATCTCCTCAACTTGTATTTCAGAGCCAATAATATAGAGTAACTACTGTCTCTGACTTATAGATAAAATTCTGAAACATTAGATAAAAAGTGGAATTTATCAATTACTTTTCATCTTTTCCTCTCAAAGTTCTGCTATCACATACCTAGTAAAGGAAAGAGAGGTATGACCCAACTTCCAAGTTCTCTGCTCCAGCAAACAGGTTTTTCTGCAGCATCTTAGTGCTAGTTCCACAATTTTGTAAATTTCACTGAAATCTGAAATCTGTCTTCGCTGTTTTTTTTTAAATGCTGACATTCAATAAATACCACTGTCAGTTTGCTTTGTTTTTCTACTAATGCAGAAACATGTTGCCGACCTCTTAAACACTGGCAGCACGTGCCTCCTGCCTGGTTCCTGAGTGACTGGTTCTACCATCAGCATGTGGCAATAAGGGGGTCCCTTAACTCCAGGGTGATTATTGATACTGATATTGATTATTGATTTTACTGCCATTTCAGTGATGGCGTTGTGATTCTGTTCACTACCCTGTTCAGTTCTACCTGTTCATTCCTCCATTGGTTTAGACCTTAAGGCTCCTTGTAATACTTCTTGGAGTGGGGGGGTTAGTAGTGGTGAATTTCTGAAGATTTTATTTTTCTGAGAAGTTCCTTTTTTTTTCCTCATAAAAAGAAGGAGTTCTTTGCTGGATAAAAAGTTCTGGCTGGAATTTTTTTGTCTTAGAGATGTTTTTAATGTGTTGTTTTATTCTTGCCTGTAGTGTCTCTCTGAGAAATCTGATGTCTGCCTGATTGGTTTTCCTTTATAGGCAGTAGATTTCTTTCTCCTAGTCGCTCCATTATTTTTTTGTGGTCTTGAACTCTTGAAACCTTTTATTATTATATGTATTACAATTTTCATTATGGCAATTTGGTATTTCCTCTAGTTTTCTGATCTCTATCTTTACTTCCTTCTTCATTTGGGAAATTCTCTTAATTGTTTCCTTGAACGGTTTATCAATTTCCTCTTCTCTCTCTTCTCCTTCTGGGATTTCTTATTTTCCCTTTCCTTGTTGCGTCAGATAATTCTTGGAGTATTTCTTTATTTGTTTTCCTTATTTCCCCTCTTTTTTCTGTTTTCGGTTCTTTTTATGTCTTTACCTTCAAGAGTACTGATTTAGTCTTCATCTATCTTTGTGGCTTTTTCCAGATTTTTTACTTACTCTTTTCCTTTTAGGCTCCCTTACTTTTTATGTAAAGCTCCATTGTCATTCTTCTGTTCATTGACAATGTTTCTCATGACATTCTGTTCCTTTCCTGCTTCTTTCATTTTTTTTAATTAAGATGATTCTGAAGTCTTTATTTCTTGCAGGGAAATTCTTCATTGTCAGTGCCATTGGGCACTGGAATCTGACTTTTTTTTTTCTCTGTAGAGTACCACTACCAAGGAGAACTGACTTGAACACTTGATTTTTTCTTTCTCCCCATTGTTTGCTTTCATGTTTGTTTTAAGTGTTGGATCACATGGCCCTGGTGCTTGCAGGCATGCTCTCTGTGCACTTTTATAGTACCTACGAATCTGCCTGGAATGTGGGCTGCTGTGCGGGGATGGATGGAGGCAGGAGTAGGTGCTCTTGCTGCTCTCCCTTCAGCTCCTGCCAACTGACCCTCTTCTCATGGCCAGTGGGTGGGTCTGCACACAGCCTGGGCCATGATGACAGCTCAGTGGGTAGGACTGGATATCCATGGCCACCACTGACCAAACCTCTGCAGCTCTCAAGCAGAATGTTCCAGTGTTTTTACCATGGTGGTTGGTTCTGCACACTGCCTGGGAAACTGTTGCCACTAGGCAGATTCAGGGGTGGGGATTTCCATGGCACCTGGCATTGACCAGACTGCTTGCTGTTGCCAGCCAGGTGGGCAGAATGTCCCTTCAGTCTTACCTTGACAAGGGGGGTACTGCACATCACCTGGGTTGCTGTGGCAGCTGAGCAGGATGGGTGCTCTTGTGGTTTCCATCAACCAGACAAATTGGGGCATCCAAAGGTCCCTGATGACAGCCTTGGCACCATGAGATTCCGGCTGTGTCCCTGTCCACTGGCAGGTGCTGCAGGTTGAGTATGATGCACTTGGGGTCCAGGGCAACTGTCCCCGACACAGGGCGTGGCAATCACAAAGCTCCAGTTGTAGCCTGATCCACTTGAAAGCATGGGCTGGTTGCATGGTATGGCTGCACTTGGTCTTTCAAGCTGTCCTCACTCAAGGGCTGGGACTGGTATTCTGACCCTGTTCACTAGGTGGCACCAAAGGGCTGAGTGGGAAGCACCTCCCAGCAGGTGTTTACTCCTGAGTATCTCAGGGGAAAGGAAAAAAAATTAAATAAAACTTTTTCACTCCTATGCAGTTGGCCCCTGGTGCTGAGATCTATGTTGTTCACCTGAAGGTATCTGAAGATTTCAACTGTGGGGTGGAGTCCTGGAAGTTCCAAGCTGGAACCCAGTCCAGGCTGGAAGGCTGGGCTTCCCCAGTCACCTTCTCTGAATCCCAGATGCCATGAAGAATACACTCCTCCTTTTTTTGCCCCTCTTTTGTTTCTTGGGCATTCTGGAGAAATGCTGATGTTCTATAACTAGTGTGAAGCTTCTAGGATTTACTAATAACTCATTGTCAGTTCTTTTTTTCAGTTGTTTTTGGAGAGAGGTTGATCCCAGCCTCTCTACTCTGGCATGTTCTGACATCATCTCCAGGGATCATGTGTCTTGCTTCAAGTTTTCATCATCTGAGCACCACGACATTCAAGATTCATGACATTCTCAAATGGGCCTTTAACGGGAATGAAGTAGATTTTTAAGTTCAGACTGTTGCAAATCAATCCAGTATAATTATTTTAAATAATGAAATTCAGCTCAACTCAAGCCATTTTCTCTTTTGTATGGCAAATACAACAGATGGCTTGGGTTTTTTATTTAGTTGTATTTATTTATTTATTTTAGCAAATGGAATGGTCTCAGATTCTCAGAAAAAAAAGTACCTGCTAAAAGAATATTTGTAATACATATTTGCATATCTAAATGCGCAATCAAGTTTTTAATTTCCAACCTGTTGAAAATAAACACAGCCATCTTTTCTGCATTTTCTCAGTGTAAATGTCATTATGGATAATAAATTTGATATGGACAGTACCGACAGAGGAAAACCAATTGTATTTCAGACTGTAGCAACAGAGGTAAAGAGACCTCAATATGTAAAAAAGTTCGACTCCAAATACAGCAGGGCTGGGTAGGAATTTATATCTAGGGAGCAGGAAGTAGTGGGGGTGTGGACAAAAGAAAATCTAAGTACAAACATGATGTGTAAGAAGGGGGGTTGCTAAACCAACCTGCCAGCATCTTTGCTAAAGACAGGTGGAAGTCAATTGCAGAGGAATGAATAAAGAAAATGTGATATAAATGGAATATTAGTTATTTAAAAAAGAAGTCTTGCCATGCAACAACTTGGATGGGACTAGAGAAGATTAAGTTTGCAAAAAAACAGTCAAAAGAGAAACAAACACCAGATTATTCCATTCGTGTGTGAAATATAAAGAAATGAAGCAAAAAGACCAAAAAAAAAAAAATCCCGGAAATCTGACAGCAGAACTGAGGCAACCAGGAGCTGGTGGGGGTTTGGAAGTAAATGAGGGAGGGCCTCAGTGGACTACAGTGAAGGATTGCTGGGACTTTGGTGGGCAGCAGAGTCTACATTTTCAGAGATGTGAACTCCTATCCCTGAAACATAAAATGTTGCAAATCAACTTTACCCCGATAAACATAATTTAAGAAAGTGTGCCTGTATGGAGTAAACATCAGACAGGTAAAAGGAGAGACACATTAAAGCCTTACAGCATTGTCTGCAGAATGACTAAGATCATGAGACAAGCTGGAAATTAAATACAGTGGAGCCATTTATGGAAACAAATGTCACACCAATACATGCACAAGAAAGCACATATATGCTGCCAATCATCACTTCCCAATCTGCCAACCACCAGACAGTAGAGGCACTGTAAAGCAAATCATAAATGTAAAGACTTAGAGGTTGAAAATTACATTCTTTGTATGCTTTGGGAAATCATTTCAAAGACACCTAGATGCTTTTCCCTCATCTTCTTTGCATTTCAACATGTCTTTTCACTGCCATTTCCCCCCTTTCACTTCTTCTTCAAGTCTCTGCCTGACTTGTCTCTAAGATAACCAGTGACTTATAATACTGACCTGTGAACTATCCCCCTTAATAGACAACATCATCCTTAACTTCCTTTCCCAGGACACCTCCCCCACCACACCTCTGAGAGAAACAATGTCTCTCTCCGGTTGCTTCTATTTCCTTCTCTGGTTCTCCTTCAAAATGTTCCTTTACCACATCTCTCGCTCTCCCACAAGTCACATCAGACTATTTCTTTTTGAAATTTCAACCAGTCTATTTGACTTCAATCCATGAAAGAAAAAAAAGGGCTTCAATTTATATCTGAGCTTACTCTCTGCCCATCTTTCTCTGCAATGCAGCCCACCACTTCATCTGTATCCCAGAAAGATGTTCTCCAAAGCCATATTCCTCTCTGCACATCCTGACTTCTGGCAATGGCATCAATCCACTGTTGATGGATAGTTATCTTAACTATGGTTCTTGCTTTCTCCTTCTTTTTGACTTGCATTCTTCAAGATACTTTTCTCTTCTATGTTCAACCTATGGCAATTGTTTTTTGTTCCCTCTTTGTTCTTCATTGATCTGTGCCAGCAACCTCTGTTTAAGTACTAGAGAGTTAATGAACACTAAGACAGGACATCTTCTCTGAAGAAACTTTCAGTTCCAGTGCAGGGTAGAGAATAGGGAGCAGTTTTGAAAGTAAATTTTAAATGTTTTAAACAATTTTTAAAGGTATCAATGGTGAAAAAAAATTATACTTTCTAGAAGTCTAAGTCACGTTACAAATTCAGGTAAGAGGTCAGGGATGTTGAACTTGGGAGGGAGTTTTAAATGACAAATGCAATATGAATATAAGGAGAAATAGAAGAGATGACATATTGATAACTTAGAAATTTTGAGGCATTTTGAGTTTCTTTATGTTTGGAGTATAGGGTACATTCCATAACATATAGGAGAGAAAACAGAGAGTAGAGACCCAGGAATATAGTTGGCATACAAAAGAGATATTAGGTGAGTAGAATGTAACAAGGGGCCTATAAAACTGTAAAAGGAATAGTGCTTTGTCAAGTTCTATTCAGGGCAGGAAGCCAAAACTTACACTGGCCAGAAAGAACATGGGAAAGGAATGATGTTTCTGGAACAAAAACATCAGTGTAAGAATCAGTGTAAGAGTTCGGAATGTCTCCACTCAGGTTGGGCGAGGGAAGAAATGAGATGGTGAAGGCAGAATATAAATTAATCAATCTCTTCTTACTTCCTATTATCTGATACCTGTTAGCACTTCTTATTAGAAAAAAACAACAAGAATTTGGATTGCGAAGTGGTCTGAAATTCAGAGACCAGCCTTTTTGAATACACAGCCAAGGTGGGAATAGAAGAGAATGACTATGAGATGGGGAGGACAAGCTACGTAGGTGATGCTACAGTTTATACTATGGCTTGTCTGAGAATTGTGATTTGTAATCACTTCTATTCAAAAACCTTCATTGGACTGATTTTTTTTTTTATTTTGACATCTCTTTCCTAGTTAGGATTAATTACCAAAACAAATCATGTACACTATAATGAATGTCATTTCAATATAATTTTTGAATTTAAGAACATTTTCTAAATTTATGAGAAAACAACACAGTATATATTCCCTTAAGGGCATATCAATTTTGCTAGCACTAGTTTCTAATTTTCCATTCCTTTCTTTGGCTTAAATAAATTTTATATTTTGCCATATTACAATTAGAATTTGTTCTCAACCTTTTCATTTATTGACATTTACCCCATAACATCCACTTTTCTTTATGGCATGAAGCAAATGAAAGTGGGGTACAAAATCACATAGAAGTGAGAGGAGTTGTCTCATTTGATAAATGGAATAAATGTAAGCAAAATCAATCTACTTGACAAATGGATATAATTTAACTAGTATACTGTGTCTGGTGGATGTCTCTACTTGGTGAGAACATTACTATTTGCATGTTTTCTTGCCTCAATATGCAACAAAGAAACCAGAAGCTGACATCTGGCTTTTCAGCTGAAACCACAAGGTTTCAATGAAAAATGAGATAATAGTTTTGTTTAGCAAGTTGACATATATATTAAAATCAGATATATTAAAATCATTGTGATATTTCAGGGATATTTAGGGATAAGAAGAGTGGCAAAGGGGTCAGGCAGGGATGGGTCACATTTTGAGGGGATGTGAATGGCATCAAGTTTCTGAAGAAGTGCCCAAAAAGGTAGAAAAAATTGGAAAGTTACCTTGAAAATGAATAAGAAATTATTTACAATATACAATTGTATTTCCAGTCAAATAATAAATCAACAACAAGCATGAACTAGACATTTTCAGACAAGCCAGTTCTCAAAACAATGCATTTCCTACGACCTTTTTTCAGATTTTTTAAGATAAATGTAACAGAAATGAAGAAATAAAGATAGGATTCAGGAGAGAGGAATGGAGGAGGAAGAAAATGACAGACAGAGAAAAAGGAAAAGAATTCCCAAAAATAAGAAAGAAGAAAAGTTGAGCAAAAGGCTAAGGATACACCCAATTCAGAGGAATTAATTCTCTTGAAGACATGTGTGCAGGGCCAAAAAGTAATGGTAATAAAAATAACTGACATACAACCTGATGTGCTTGATTGTGTGAGAGGTAGCTACTCTTATACAAAATATTTCAGAAAATTAAGAGATTAGAAATCAACTAGTTCACATGATGTGGCTACAATAATATTGATAACAAGAATATCCAGGGATAAGGACATAATCATAGATTAATGTCTGTGAATCTAGCTGGAAAAAAAGTTGAGAGAACATACCAGTGAATAAATTTAAGAAAACATTAAATGCAGCATGATAAAGTAATATTTTTCTAAAAAACATTAAGGTGGTTCAAATACTAAGAAGTATATTTGCATAATCAGTCACTGCAACAAATTAAAAGAGAGAAATCTTAGGATATTTTCAAAAGATAAAATAAAAACATTTAATAAAATTCAGCCCTCATTACTTATTTAAAAATCTGAAGTATTTGCAATACATATATCTTACAAATGATTTGCATCCTGAATATATCATGAACTCTTTATAATTTTATCATGAAAAGATAACTCATTTTGAAAAATCTAAATTTGAAAAATACAAATGAAGGTGATATAAAATTGGAGAATAAGAAAATTGAAAGATGTTTATCATCATTAGTTATTAGGAAAATATATATTAAAGCCACAATGATACATCATTATATTTCTTGAGTGAGTAACATTAAAAAGGAAAGGAAATACCAAGTTTTGGCATGATGGAGAAGAACTGTTATTCCCAAGCATTGCCCCTGGGAATGTGAACAATTCCTGTGATAGAAGTTTGACAGTGTTTCATAAGTTAAATACATTCTTATGCTCATATTCAAGAGAAATTAAAATATGCATCCACCAAAGATCTGAATTTAAATACTTTATAGCAATATAATTCATAATATCCATTGGTTTGTTCATTTAAATGACTCATTTACATCTTTATAGTCTTTGGTTTATTATTTGGCTTTAAAATAATTGAGTCAGGGCCATTATATGTTTAATACAAACTCCCTACCCAAGTTCCCTTCACTGGGTTCTTTATCTGTTTTCACCATTTGTGTAAATGCACTTTTGTTAAGACACTGAGAAGAGAAATAAAAGTTGACAGCTGGAGTGACCAGAGAGAGAGGTGGTGGGTGACCCCCAGGGATCACAATGATGTGATATATATATAGATATATATATATATAAATTTATATATATTTATAAATATATATATATATATTTATATATAAATATATATAAATATAATTTAAATAATAAAATAAAAATGAAAGTTGATATCAAGTGGTGACTGTCATGGTGTAATTATTGCCCCCTTTAGACTAGATTTGTGCTAATGTTTAGAGAAAAGAGATACTGTCAGGAGAAAAAGTCAAATATCATAGGGAAAGAGGGAAATTCTTTGCAAGGAACAGATATTTTATCAGGCCTCACTATGCCTGGGAGAAACTGCCATGATCACCACACGCCTTTCTACACAAACAGCCTCATGGTTTCTAATATGGCTTCCTTGGCACCACCATCTTGGGAAAGCAAAGTCTTCAGAAGTGAGTCTGCACAAACATGAAAACTATACAGTAGGAGTTGTGTCTTGACAATAAACTGTCAGTGTAACCTTTTAAAGTTCCATATAGGTTAAAGGGAAGGAGTTCAAGAAAGACACCCCAAAAATGAAATATTTGCGATATCTTGGCAAAAGGTTCTGTTTAGACAAGCAGAGATGGAGAGAGTTTCCAGAAAAGAGGAAATACTACAAGAAAAGGGACTAGTCTGTCCTTGAAGAAGGAAAAGGTCTATCATGACTAGAAAAGTCTGAAAATAAAGACCAGCTGGTGAGGATTTGAGGTTACCAGCCAAGCATGTAAAAGTTGTTAAGTTGACAATAGAAAATCACTCAAAATTTTATGAGAGGGAGTTTACATAAAAGAGTTCAGTGAAAAACTACTCATACTGGCTATTTTAGTACCTACGTGAAAAGAAGCAAAGAGACGTCAATGAGAAAGATGAACTCAGGAAAGAAAGATGAATGGAGGCACTATTATCAGGACTATCTAAATCAGGAGGAAATAGACTACTAAGTCAGAGATGATGCTGAGTCATGAATGGGGACTAGGTCTGGCAGACACAGACACTCATCAGCTTCCAAAGCTCCCACCTCTAGGAAGCAGTAAGATTCCACTTATAACTCCAGCAAAAGAATGATCACAGTGAATTTATTGGGGAGGGGGGCACATTACAATAATATAAGCTTACAATTTAATTGACAGTGAATGTTGAGAGACTGACAACACCTAGCCAGGACCTAGTTCTGGCAACCATTTGTCAGTCTGCAAGGAAGGGAAGGTCACTTCTCAGAGAGAGCCTCCAGATACTCTCAGAATCCTAGAGAAGGCAGCAAGACTAAGGGCTAGGTGTCTATAAGCCTCTCAAACTTGTTTTAGAGACAATTATCAAATCACCTGTTAATTTTAATGGGGGTGAGAGGAGTTTCTCAGTTGAGCCAGCTTTTATGTGCCCTGGCTTTAACATGTCTGTTTATCTCTATTATGTCTTTATAAATAGGTGATTACTTTTTAATTAAGAATTCGCTTTGTGTCAGTTGTTTTCTTCTAGCCAAGGGACTGTTTACAATATCAGTGCATGTGACTGACACCAGCCTTGTGGTGAGGGAACAGAGGAGAGGCAAGTAATATGGAAATTTGGGTTTGGGAGCTATTGGTTAGTCTTGGGGTTTCTCTGCTGCTCAGTGCTGGGAACCCTTCTCGGACCCAGGCTATTATGCAGCCTTGCTTTCTTGGTTGGGAAATCTCAGCTGCTGTTCCTTCCACACTTCTGCAGAGAAGCACACTTTCTTTCATAGATAGTGCTTTCTTTTCCTCCTTATACTTTCATTCCTGCTTCAAAGCTTTCAAAAGAGTAGAACCCAGTCTCCACACCTCCCAAATCCCTTCCTCAGGGATTTGTAGTTTAAGATTTTCCTTCTTATTTTTACAGGGAAATAAACATGGCAAAAGAGTCCTTGCACAGAGTCATCCGTCTAGATGGTTTCTGAGCCTCAGAAAGGGGACCAGCAAGTTTCCATGAGTCCTCACAATACTCCCTGTTTTTCCTGACCTTTGATGAACAAAGTCCTCTTCCTAACCAAGACTGAAAATCCATCTTTGTAGGCTCCAGGTTAAATCAGGACTTCTTGGGACCACATGCCATGGGTATGGACCTGTGTTGTGATCCAGAAAGTGCCTCTTCTTGCCCCTCCACACAAGCAGCCTCACCCATTTCTGTCTGTCCAGAGCCAAGTAGCTTTCTCCAATAAAATACTGAATTTAACTGCATTTTATTTCTGATTATTTTTTTATTTCTGAGTTCCTCCAAAATTTCCAAAACAAAGACTTTTCACTGTAGAAAATAGAACTCTACATTTCAAATTATCTTTCTTGACTTTTGCCAAAAACAGCCACATTCTGAGGTCAAACTCAGAAAACAGAGCCTCAGAAATTTCTTGGTTGACAGGTATTCTTGCTAGATAGGGAAAGAAATAGTCAAAGTGTTGTCATTATCTACCATCTTTCAGAAGTGAAATCCTATAGAGTAATCTACAGACAAAAATCTCAAGCAGTGTACTTATCTGAATTCTCCCAAAAACAATCACATCATTTCCTGAACATTCCCAATTATTCCTAATATTTTAAGAAATATCTAAATGAAAAGGAAAAATGTTTGGTCAGAGTTTTTTTCCTGTTTTATTTTCTTCCCATTGACATACTCTTGCTTAAGAGTAGCCTATTACACTTTCTCTTGAGATACTAAATCAAAAACCCTCCTTAGATATGTTCATTCATTTCCATGACACTTCATCTGTTTCCAATACCAGTTGTGAGCAAGATGTACTGATTGTCAAGACTAATCGGTTTATTTTATGCTAAAATGCATAATTTAATAGGCGCACTTATTAAGGGTGACTTATAAAGCAGACATTTATGCAGTGATGCATAGTTTCAGTGTTTTCTTCCACATTTAAATCAGATGTACTAGGCTTGTATTTTGTAGGAAAACTTAAAAGATCATCAGGAATTAGAGGCAACGGGAAGCATTGGTTTTATTAACATCCGGGCATTTATAACACGGAACTGAAACACACAGCGCACCTTGGGCAAATGAATTGAAAACCGACTTCAGTTTTAGTCCAAGAACCTTCTCTGCCTGTGTGATTGGATCTTTATAGTCTGACCCTTATTCTGCAAAATCGGAAACCCTCCGGGGGTTGTTTTAAGTCTTGAATGAAATAACAAAATTTAAAAAGGTTTTTTTGGGTTTTTTGTCAATTTTTCCAGAAAGTGGAAAGGTAAGGTCGGGCTTCTGTGGAGGGTATATTGTTAGTCTTCTTACCTACGAATAAATGGTAAGCATAGGTCTTTCCACTCTGGTTGATAGCAGTGTCACATAGGCAAGTACTGATAGAGAGGCTCAATTATTTTTGCTCTCACTCACAGAATTAAAATAGAAATAGCATGGTGTGGGGTACCACCAGATCACACCTTCAGGACCCAGCCATTCCTTCCATCCCCCCATACCCCCCCCCGAACCCCGTATGAGTATTGGCAATGACAGCTCACAGCTGAGTGCCTCTACAGAAATTTCCCACATCAGCAGAAAATTGCCTTCCCTGGGGTAACCTGTTTCCAAAGACCAGTCAGTAGAAGAGTACAAAGGTTCAGCCAGTGCCTTCATTCGGGATAACTTTAAAGTCTTCCAACTTGAAAATGGCATCACAGTTCTTGCTTTCTCTCGTGATCCTGCATTCACCGATTCCTTAGGGGGTTGTTCCCAAGTGCACTATGGAAAAACTTACCTTGCTTACAAAACTCTATTTCAGGAATTGGTGTCTTTAAAGACACCAGGTAATTCGGATATCCGTCAGTGCTGAAAATGGATTTGCTCTTTTATTTTTCATTAACCTTCCCAAGCTCCAATTTGTTCATATGGCAAATTGGAATAATAACTCCCTCAGAGAATTTTTGTTCTGGGAGATCTATAATGCGGTAATATAATGTCTGCAACTTTGTAGGACTCAACAAATATTACAGTTATCTAAGCAACCAGAAAGAACAAAGAATACAATCTTGTGTGACTGAGCATATGTAGATATGTTGTAATTACATCTTCAGACAAGTCCAACAATTAGTAATGATGCTGACTTCTAGAAAGATGTGTAAATAATTGATCAGGTATCTGAGATAGCAAACAAGATATAGCAGGAAGACTACTACATAAACTAAAGGAGATATGTAACATCTGTAGAGGTATTTTTGAAGGAAGAGAACAAATACAAGTCAGATTTATTATTGTACAGTTTTAGAAAAAAAAGATGTTGGCCAAAGTTTGTAGTAAATACAATAGAATAATACATGTGCTGGCTCAAGTCATAAAGATAATTGAAAGATCACAAATACTAAGTAGGGTGTAAAGTGGAACTTTGTGGGGAAGTTGTTATTCAACAGCTCTTGGGATTTATAAAATTGCTCTTATTTTATTAGAAATGATGACCAGGTATCTCCCCTCAGTAAAGAGAAAACTGTATCATTTGGATTTCAGTTAGAAGTTGGGGAGGTGGGAGTTGTGTTAGGGGACACAGTTTTTTGTTTTTGATTTTTTTCATTATCTGGATCATGCAACTTTTAATAAAAGGTCATAGTGTTCCTACCTTCTCTATGAAAGTAGTTATCAAAAGAAGATATTGAATTATCAAAAGATAATATCTTAGATGGGGTTGAATGAAGCAAGATAGTGTCAGGATTGATAAAACATTATTTTCACCTTTCTACCCAGTCATTGAAGCTAGTTTAAAAGTTTTAAATTGCCTAAATTTAGTTCTTTTTGCTAACTACCTAGCTTTTAGTCATCATTTATTACTCAGTATCCCAGCTCCTTGCAGCTCAGTATATGATCACAGTTTATTTCTCTTGTAACTTCTAATTTTCTTAAATATGCTTCAAATATATGGATAAATATATAGAAATTAATTTAATGGGGGATTTTTACTACTTATCTTACTACAAATCCTCTATATTTTAACACATTTATCCCATCTTATTTTAAAGAATAAAATGTTATGAAATATTTTAAAGTCTTATGTATTTGGGAATAATCTCATTTTTCATCCTCCCTCCCTTCGTACAACTGCTCCTCTGGGTTTTCATTTATATTTACAGTAAATATTTATAATTTTAATGTATATGTAGGGAACCATTGAAAGGTATAGTATTATTTTTTCTACTAAATGGTATGTTTCCATGTTTATTCTGATAAAATATTAAGCTCCTATGGTTAATCTAAACATTTGTATAAATGTATTTCATTTATTACCTATGCAATATTTTATTATATGACAGACAATGATATAGTCACACATTTTTCCCTCCCTTTTATAGTCTAGCATATAATTTTCTTTATTACAAATACCCACTGTGTCATGCCTGAAGGCGTCTCTGTGCTACATACAAAATCAGAATGGCTAGGTCCCCAGCTCCGAGCACCTTCAAATTTCCTACACCTTTCTAATTTGCTTTTGACAGCGGTTACAGAATGTCGGCTTTCTCTTCGGTACTGTATAAAAGTTCCCAATCCACAACAATCTGATTCTCTTTGGTATTATAAATGTTTAAGCTTTGCCAAATTGATGTTTACAAAATTCTCCTTTCCTTTCTCTTCATGATCAATACTTATAGTTCTTTTGTACACCAAATACAGGATTTTGAAATTTTTATACTTCTGGTATAGGCCACTAGCAGAAAAAAAAGTCAAGTCCTCTTTCTATTAGATTCCATAACTGACTCTAAATTGTTTTTTAATTGTTTTTCTACCACCTCCTGTTTAGTTTCTAACTAGTAAGAGATATACCTGATAAAATGGTTTCAAAGTTTGACTCTACCAATTATTGGCTGTTGCCTTTGAGCAAATAACTTAATTCTTCTTTGCCATATTTTCTTTGATCACAAAAATATAACCTTGATAATCTTTGTAGACTCCCCCTCCACATCATGTTTTGTGTCATGATTTTCCACAATGGAGTTATTGGGTTCCTCATGCTTCACTTTCCCCAGTTTTATAGAACTAATATATAATATTGTATTTGTTTAAGGTGTACAACATAATGATTTGATATATATATATATTTATAATGAAATGATTATCACCGTATTTGTTTAATTAGCATACATCACCTTAAATAGTTAATACTTTTTTTGCTGGGATAAGAACTTTTAAAATCTATTCTCTTACCATCTCCAAAATTAATTTGTACTGATAAATGGCTTAGATTTCAGGCTTGGATTCCAAAGCTGGTCACTCAAATCCCGTTTTATTAGCCTGAAAAGTTTCCTCTCCAAAAAGAAATGGACAAAGATACAAGGTCCAGGAGGAAGGAAAATGGTGCCTTCGTACTAATCTAAGTAATGTCTGGGAAATGTTCCAGAATCGCCAAAATTGGAGATAGAAGTGATATTCCAGGGACATGTAACCTAAAAGAGTAGTTTGGAATTCTTGCTGTCATACTTAGATGACATGTTTCTAATATCAAGAGCCTTCCACAAAGACAGATTTGTTGTATGAGAGGATGGGGAGTATTATGGCTATAATTTGTGTTTTTACCACTGTACTTATACTTGTATACTAGCATACACTCTCTAGTTCACAAACACATGGCAAAATATTCCAGTTGCTATGTTAAGAAAGTTCTTAACATTTAGTTTTCTATACTTTTATAATAATAATATATATACTGTTAAAATAATTTATTTTAGCCTGGTACCAATATTTACTTCAAAGTTTTCTTAAAAGGCTTAAATAAAATAAAGTCATTAAGTCCTTTTTTAGACTCAAACACTTCAAGACCTCTTCTTATCTCTTATTATAGCCTATTTTATATGATTACTGTTGGTACATTTTTAATACTTACTGCACAGGATGTTTTATAAATACAGGTGTCTTATTCTACTATCCCTTCAGTATCAAGTTTAAAAATCATACACAATAGCATTTAGAATTATTTTTGCATTAATCATTAAGGCAGTATCTTAGAAATAATAATAATAAAACCATACATGACAGATCAGATTGTAGAAAGACAGGAATCAGGGAGATTAATTAAGGAAGCATTGCAGTATAAGGAGAATCTACAGGACATATGATTAGAAATGATGGGTAAAAAAATATATAGGTCTAAGACTTTGGTTTCTGAGGTTATAAGTCCTTTCTCAGTTTCTGAAGAAAGGAATCTTCAGGTTAAATTTCTGTACCTTTGATTTTGTTAAAATTTTGTAACCTTCATTAAATCTTCCTCATAAGACAACCTAATACATGTCTGATTTTGACACCTGAGGAACCCTAAGTAATGTAACACAGGGGTGTGTGCGTGTGTGTGTGTGTGTGTGTGTGTGTGTGGAGTGAGCGAGTGACAGAGAGAGTGTGAGACTGTGAACATGAGGAAAGCTGTAAACTTGCGGATAGTTGGACAAAAACCATTCAAATTCTTTTGCTTCTTCTAAAAATCATTTATAATGATTTAAAATCTTTTTTACTTTGGGTATACTCACTTCAAGCATATCTAGAATTACTCATTAAAAAATTATTCTTGCCAACATAACAGTTGTTAGGTTCAATTGCTTAATTCAGCAACTGAATGGTGTACTCTCCCTCTCTTTGTTTCGTTGACCATATTCCATGGCTATATAAAAAGTCATTAATTGAATTGATACCATCCTAGAAGATTTTAATTTTCAGAACTGTGTCTCCTAAATTGTTTTTTAACAACCCAAGCTTGCAATAAAGCTATAACCATCCTAGAAAGTTAGTGATTACCTGTTGTGGTGTAACTGTTATCCTCAACAAGCCACATGGAAATTGGACTTCCAAGGACATGTGGAGACCTAAGGTTTTATGCTCAAATATTTGATAGTTGTCACTAAAGTTGCCTTTGTATTTTGTTTCCAGGTCTCCTGAGTGATGGCAGGCTTATTGTCTAGGATGCAGTTGGTGACCCAGGAAATAAACAAGGAAAGCATCGTGACCTGAATACCAACTAATCTGGGAAATGTTTAATGCTACTGGAGCTACTGTGTTCCTCTAGTCTCTGGTTGACCGAATGAACTTGAGCTACCCATGAAGTACAGTCATTACTGGCAGACTGTGACTCACATCTTTTAAAAATTTTTATTATTAATTATTATTTTTTTTCTTACATCTTTTTAACCCCTAAGTTCTCCCACCACCATGTCACCCATGAGCTATCACTATGATTTTATTAAGACTATCAGTCCTGCTTTTAATTCTTGGAGATACATTCTGTTAATACTACCTCCACTGAAGATTTAGCACAAATTCAAGCCCTAACATGGAATCTAAATAACCTCTCTTCTTTTCAAAAGCATTCTTTGATGTCGCCCGGTACAATGATTTGTATAGTTTGTCACTCTGTTTCAGTTACTATCACTAACAAAGTTATTCGGGACCCAATGCACTCTCTTCAGTGTAACCAGCTTTGTAGTAATATAAAGATGCAAAAGATTTGGTGCCACCCTAAGTGACCTTACAAAAGTTAGCTGCCATGAAACAGAACAAATAGGCAATAAACTGTGTAAAAGTGACTATAAGATCTGAGAAGGAAAATTCTCTGTGGACCTGAACAGGTCCCAGAGGTTTCATTAGTAGGAAGTTGCTTAAGGATGGGTGGGCAATGAATAGACTGAGAAAAGGGGGAAGAACAAAGAGACAGAAATGAAAATAAAATTGATTTGTGATTTTGTTGTAAGATGTAGTAAAAAATAAAAAATCTAGTTGTCATGTAGAAAGCAGTTAGGACAGTTAGGAAGCAAGGAAAACTCCTGAAATTTAAGGAAACCAAGGATCCAGTTAAGAAGCTGTTAATCAAAAAATGGCACTGTTGATTCAATTCAAAAATTAACCCTAAAATAGCACCAGTGGTAGTGCTTCTGACTTAAAGATGAACATAATTCTTGGTTACAGTTTTCAAACCATGAAAGTTAGTTAGCTGCTATACAAAAACATTCCAGAGGATATTCAAGACCATTACAGCTGAGTTTCATTTGCTCTTGTCCAGAAGACCTGGACAACAAACCAAAAAAGGAAAAATGGTTGGGTGATGTTTCTAAAATACTGCTACCTACAAACCATGGGTCTGATGTGAGGTCCTTAAAGTCAGAAGTCATATCTTATCAATTCTTCCCTTTCCTTTCCCCTTCCCTTTCCCAGTCAGATACAAAGGGTGGCAAGATGTGATTTGCTGTTGAAGGTAAAGATTTTAAAGAGGCAGATAGCTAAAACTGCATCTGTTTCCTTGCTGCCAGCTGTCATATCCTAGGAAGTAAACAGCCAGCATGCTCCTCACCACCAACCTTAGTTTCTATTTCAAAGCAGAAAGAGAAAGATGGGTGTAAGGGAAGCATCTTGTTCATGTTGCCAATTCTTGTGCAAGCATCAGACTCACAATCTGCAGAGATTCTTTGCTGGTTCTAGCAGTGAGATAGACAAACAGGTAGGCAAGACCAGGCCAGCAGCAGCAATAGTGCCAGTGAAGGGAGATGTGAGGGGACCTCAGGAGGCAGTGAACCTCAGCCTCCCAGGAATCTTCACACTCTTTTACTGGGCTCTTCCCCAGAATTGTCTCATGTACTCTCCACTCCCATTAAGTCCCTCTCTCCCAGGTCCAGGTGTGCACACTTTCATATGTCAACACACACTGGACTGCACAATCATGGGGACAGCACAATAACACAGGTGCTGGTTATGCAGGCTAATGGAGGAAAAAACCTGACTAACCCTCTTACCCTACAATGAGTGAATATTGCAGTTTATTTATTTATTTATTTATTTATTTATTTATTTATTTATTTATTTATTTATTTATCTATTTATTTTGAGACTGGGTCTCACTATTTTTGCCTGTGGAACTAGCCAATTTTTGCAGGCTAGCATTGCCCAGGGTACCACAGACTTAAGCAATCCACAGCCTCAGCTTCCCAGGTAGCTGGGATTACAGGTGCACGCCACCACACCCAGCTATTTTTTGGGGACTAGGTCTCACTATGTACCCCCAGTGAGACTCGAACCATGATCCCTACCTACCCAGTCACGGCTTCCTAGGCTGCTGCTTACAGACATGCGCCACCATGCCCAGCCTCAATATTGAATTTTAGTTGTTTTGTTCCATGTACAAACTTCCTATAACATAGTCTGCTTTCTGTTTCATCTCTTAGGATCCTATCTTAAAGCAATGAATTATTCTTTTTCCAGCATAACAACCTGAGAATGGTTCCTAACAAATCTTAAACAATAGAATTCTAACAAACGGTCCCTAATTCTACCTTCCTCCATTAATTTCCTCACTCACTTATATCTATTGAACACCTACTACAAGCCATATACTACTCTTGAAGCTGGGCATACAACTCAGGCTAAAGTCCTTTTTCACCAGTTTCCATCCTAGGCAATAAAATGGTGAACAATATATTATAATAGGTAATGATGTTGTTGCGTAAGATAAAATAGGAGAGTTTGAAGGTTCAGAGTAGGAGGATTAGTTTTATTTTGATTGATATGTGAACATATTACTGATAAGGTGATCATTCAACAGAAACCAGAATACACTGAGAGAAGCCATGCTTATGATTTAGAAAAAGAACAGTCCAGAAAGAAGTAACCGCAAGGGCCCTGAATCTGAAATATATTCAGCTTGTCTGAGGACAGCAAAGAGGGATATGTCATTATAATTGTGCATGTGAGGGAGAGAACAAAGCAAATGAAATCTGAGAGAATTTTGAGGGCTGCTGCAGTTGTATATTAGACTATGGTAAGAAGGACAAAAGTAGACAACCAGGTGGAAGCTATTACTATTAAGTCAGATAAGAGATGTTGGTGGTTGATATCACAATGACAGTAAGAAGGTAAAAGGCCCTTAGCTTCCAGGTTTATTTTGAAAACAGAGCCAGTAGAATTGGAAGTAGAAAGAGGGGAAGAAAGGTCATCAAATATTTTTTCCAAGATTGTTAACTTGAGCAGCTGAATAATATCTCTTACTGAAAGGGGGAAGGTAAAAAAATTTGAAAGATGAAATAAGGGAAGTTCATCAGTTTGATTTACACATGAAGTTTTTTGATGTCTGTTAGACATTTAGGATGAAGAAGCAAGTAAACAGAAGAATAATTCAGTGTAGAGTTCCGAAAAGAGTTTCTAAGTAGAGATAAAAATTAGAGAATTATCAGTGCTGATGACATGTGTAAATGTTGAGGGATGAGATCACCACAAGGATTGATTACAAATAGAGAAAATAATAGAAGCAGGACAAAGCCCTGGGAGCTCTAGTGTCTAGTAACTGTAAAGAGGAGAAACAGGAGCGATGACTTACTGGAGATGACTTGCTGCTTTGGAGTTGGCACAGTGGGAGAGAGTCAGCAGAGAATGAATACAAACATGCCAAGTAAAGCAGGTGTTTTTTAGAAAGCAGGAGAAGTGAAAGATAAATAGAATGAAGATTGGGGTTTAGCCTTTGGAGTTGCCAACAGGGTGGCCATTGGAGACCTGGACAAGAACATTCTTTAATAATTTATTTATATATAAATTTCACATCTCTGTGATCTCTGGGGTTAATCCCCTCCCTGATTGTTCCCACCCTGTCCATCCTCCCCCCACCCCGAATGTGTACATCAATTTGGTTGTTGGCTTGTTTTGTCTTTTCTTCATGGATTTTTGTTTATCTTTCCCATGTCCCATATAGTAGTGAAACCATTTGGTTTCTGTTTTTTTCTTTTTGACTTGTTACTGCTAATATGAATTCTTCTAAGTCCATCCATGTTATTTTTGATAATTTTTGGAATATGAGTCTGATTGGAAGGAGTACAAGAGAAGGTGAGCAGAGAAGCTATGGACAGAGTATTTACAGACAGCTCTGGCCCAGAGCAGAGAAATGGGGGAATTTGGAAGAGGAACAGTGTATTTGAATATGGTTGGTTATTCCCCACCAAAGATTATGTTGTTATATTTATATTTACCAGAGTGGTCTATTCATAAAAATACTTGTGGGTATCTTCGTTTTGATAAAAAGGAAATTCCTTCACTCAATCACTTTAATTTCTTGTTTCCTACATTGAACTAGAATTCAAATTTGTTAGAAGATTTCAAGATGTTGAAATATTTTCACTGAGTTATAGCAAATGCTGATAAGCTATTCCCAGTATCCAAGATACTTATCATAAAAGGAAATCTTGCACAGTTTTGCAAAATCTACAGTTGCACCTCTATTTTTAGTGTTTCGTGATTCTTTAGTGGAGTTCTAAACATTCTCTTATAGCAATTAATGAGTTTTTCCTTTGATTCAGCACTGGACATGTGTCATGTGCAGGAATTTGGGTAGGTTCTGGAATGATCAGGCTATTTTCATAATTTTTTTATTGACCGAAGCTCAGGAAACAGGCCAAACATTTGATAGTTAGCCCAAACAATGAAAAGTCAGAAGTTCGAAGGCCAGCAGTGAATCAGGAAAACTAATGGTGTGTTGGAGACAAGATGCCTATGTAAACTGAGCCTAGCACAGCACGCAGGAACAGGGGAGCTAGAAAATGACTCAAGACTTGGACAAAAATGAACTTTGCAGATGTGAAGTTTCAGCTGCTTTTATAGGCAAATTGGTCTCCTCCTGCTGGACTTGGACTAGGGTTTTTCCTTTCTAAGTTCCAGGGAAAAGGAATGCCCACACATTGCTAGTGGACATATTAACAGATACAAGTATTCTAGAAAATAATACATTAGCATCCTCGGTGTTTAATACTCATATATCTTCCAACTTAATTCTCCCATTCTTAAGCATATAGCCCCCAAGTTTCTCATAAATCATAAGAAACAGAAGTAAGATATTCATTTGGAGTGTCAAATAACTGAGCATAACCTACATCACTCTTACTAAAGGAATATAGCATTAAAAGTTAGTGAATGTGTCCTAGAGAGTAAAATGAATCAGTAAAGAAACATTAACTGTAGACAATCATAGAAGGGGAGAAGTCAAAAACTCCATCCATTGTCTTTGGTGACAGAGTAGCACAATTTCTGTAATATTGCTTGACAATCTTTGTTACACAACAAAGCAACTCTACAATTAGTTTAAAACAGTAACAGTCATTCATTTTGACCCCAGATATGCAATTTAATTGAAGTGTTAAAAGGGTTTATTATTTCTATGTCAACTCAGTTCCTTAATACTCCTTCACAAGGTTTGTAGGGAGGTTTGTTGGTCCTGGTTGCCAGCTACAACAAGTAGAACTTGTTGACCAAGGACCAAATTTTATTTACAAGTAGATTTATTCATGTGGCCTATCTTATGAAGTAGTAGTGATGTGGCAAAACTAAATATCTTATGGAAAATATACAGTTTTCAATCTCTTAAAACCTGGGTCTTGAAATTAGCATAAAATTTCTTCTTCCATATTTTCATTGCCAAACTTACTCAGATACAATGAAAAATCATCAAAGAACTTGTGAATATTATTTACCTATCAATTTCATCTTTTGGTAAATTAACTGAAATGTAAAAGTATAAGTATAAAAAACTGAAAATAACAAAAAACTTATTCTGGCTATGAATGATTTGTACATGTGAAAAAACACATTCATCCCTCTCAAATTCCCCTGAAGTATAATTCCATTATGGTATTGACTCAAAATCCAAGGTCTCCCCATCACTGAAATCTGGTTTTAATGTAGATGAGGCTAGTGGTTCCTCTCAATCATATGACTGTGTCCTCCACAAGATGAAACAGTGGTACATGCATAGGATAATGCTATTAATCCCATACAGCCGCATAACGGTGACTCTTCTTTTGAAAACCTAGGATTCATACCAGCACACATTGCCATTTCACAACATTGTAATCTCAGGGATTTGCCACCCCCCTCCCCCCCTTCCCTCCTGCTCAAAGTTGTGTGCTTCAGTTTGGTGCTTAGCTTGTTTTGACTTTTCCTCGTCTTTTGTTTTTGTTTTTGTTTTTTCACTATATCCCATATATTAGTGAAACCATTTGGTTTCTGTCTTTTTCTTTATGGCTTGTTTCTGCTAACATGATTTCTTCTAGATATATCCATGTTGTTATAAAATCGATTCTTAATCAGGAAGAGTCTATCACTAGGAATAATAGAGCTATTGACTTGCTGTCTAAGCAATTAGTTCTTTCCATTGAGTCTTCTTACCTCTTCCATAAGAAAGAATCCATATTTCTGCTGAGTATTTTTCTCACCCTGAACCCTTCCTAAGGAAGGTTGAGAGTTCCAATGCCTGACTGATACAGTTCTCTAAAAAGTTGCATGTTTCTTATTCATCAATTTCTAATCAACTCACATAAAAATCACCCCCATTTTCTTTCCAAGACCCTCCATTCTCTTGGGCTGCTAATGAGGCTGCTACAGAACTCTACTCCTCATAGAAGCCCTAATGTTTTGCTCAAAGTATCTCTAATTCTTGAGTATGAAAGTCCTCCTGGGCACATTCTTAATTCTTTCTATAGCCTTAACAACAAATCTTAAGGCCACACTCTTGAAACTTTTTCCTAAAAATATATTTTCCTATTGGAGTCCTAAATTTCCCTAAAGGCATTTCCCCTAAATATTTCTTCCTTTGGGAATCTTTTCCTTGGTGAAAGTGTGGGTAAGAAACTGCTTTTGATATCAGAACCCCTAGATGCTTTATAATTCCTCTAAATTCATGTTGAATTTTAACATATTTTTGTTTTTTTTTAAGTTCATGCTCTCTTCTCATATTTCTCATTGACCTTTTTAACATTTTATCTAAAAATTTTTATCCAGACCCACAAGTTCACTAGATCCATTTTCCATTTTTCACATATTCTCTCTGTCTTTTAGCATCTTAGCAAATACTTCCTTGAAGTACTACTAGTTTCTGCCTGCTACCACGTCTCAAAACTGAAGCTACCTGTCTTGGTATTTGTTTTGGACAACACTCTCCTTCCAGTAACAAATTCTGGTCCAGTTACAAGTGCTCGGATAGATAGACTATGGGAGCTGTCAGCTTCATAGGCTGGGCTCAGAAACTTCAAAATACGACTTTAATCAAAGTTGCCCAGATTCAAGGAGAGGGCACAGAGCTGCCACCTCTCCACAAGAGGGGTGTCAAGTACACTGACATGTAGATTGACACATCTTCAGTGTGCCACAGATGGGGAAGCAGGAAAGGTGAGCAGCTTTCAAGATGAATGACTGATCCAACATATGGAATTTTAGACATGACTCTGCTCCCCACCTCTTAAAGAGGTCTGAGCTTGAGAGATGAATCTGGGAGGCATGAAAATGAGTATCACTCTCCTCAAAGAGAGTATGGCATAATAGGAAGGAGTTCAATACTAACGCTTGAGAAATTTGAATTCAGGTGGTAGTGTAGACAAAGAAGAGTTTCCAGAGGGGCAGGAAGAAACTCAGGCCACTGTGGAGTGAGTGAAATGATAGAAGAGAACAGTTAGAACACCTGAAATGGCACACATGCTCTTCCCCATCAGGTTGCCTACAAAAATTTCTAGAACAAATAAAAACATCATAGCTTCCTAGTGGGTTAAAATTACCAGCAGTGGCTAGAACAGAAATTTGTTTTCGTAAAAACAACAAAATACTTAAATAATACATATTTCTAAGAAAAGAAAATCATAAAACCAACAGACTCAATAGCCACACCAGAATATATCCTAAATAGCAGTAACAATATGCAGAAAAGGAGCATAAAACCATCAGCTGCCTGCACACTGTCTTTGTTTACAAGTCAGACATTTTGCCATTTCACCACTTTTTTTAAAGAGTGCAGTTTCTGGGAAAATTAGTAACCAAGATATATCTTTTCACTAGTATAAATCAAGCAAGAATGCTGTGAATAAGTAGAAATTTCCTTTCCAGACTTTGTTCACAAATCTGAGTTTTGTAAATGATTGCTGCCTGGGTGGCATTCCTGGACAAGCACAAGCCGGCTTGCGTTCATTGGAAGCAAACACTGCTGTTTGTTTAAAATATTCTTCCCTCTAAAAATGTGTTTTTTACCCTCAGTGCAACTCCTGCCCACTCAGGGTGTCAGGGTTTGACCTCATTTTCTTCTTGGTCTCCTCTTATAAACATTGACAGAAAACAAGGACAGCTAGAACCTCAGTTCTTTGAGAGACACTGGAACCCTCCGCAGGTGGCCACCCTGCTGTGTGAGGAAACCATAATAGATGACAGGCACTGCCTTGTCAGCATCCTTGCAGGAGGTTGATTTCATCTCTTGTAGGAAGATAACTATAAAACCACTTTTCTATAGGTGCTTCCGAAGTTCAGAAGTTCATGCCTTCAAAATTCCCCATGTTTAATATAAAAAACCAAGTCAACATTTTGCTAACATAAATACCAGGCCAGGTTGCTGGTTGTTTCTTAAATGTTCCAAAGAGGACTGTAAAACTTAAGAACAATTACTTATAAGAATGTGGAGAAATGGACTAAGTAAAATATTCAAGGAGAGGTAAAATGCAAAATATTCCAGGAAGGGAATAGGAAACTGCACAAGTTGTTTTTTTTTTTTTTCCAGAAGATTGATTTGAATTTTGGAAAAAGGTTCTAACTGCCCAGAATTTATGCAAATCCAACCTCTGAATGTTTTTGAGATTTGCCCTATCAATAGTAATATATAATGGAAAGAACTCATTATTCAGAAATATGTGACTGAATTCAACCTTCAGGTTAATATCAGAGTTCAAAGAGAGAAGCAGATGTGTAAAGGAGGAATGCCAGACATGTACTATGAAGTATTAGGAAAATTTGGTTTGGTGAAAAAGTCTTATTCAATAATAATTTTCCATCTCCCAATGAGATCCCAATGGGATTAATATATATTAGTTTGTCGGTGAGGTTGCTGTTTTTCATTGCATTTGTTAGTTTCCCATTTGGGGTTTAAGACAGGAAATTGCCAGTTTTTCAGAGCTCATGTAGATTTTGTAAATCCCAAATGGAGGACACTTAGAAAAACAAACAAGGTGCCTCTGTTATTGTCAATAGCAATTTATTAGTCTCCTTTTAACAAAACAGAGAATAACACTGCACAATTCAATTTGCTGGAAATTGTCTCCAAAGTTTTAGCTAAATAACTGAAGTTTGGACACATTTTTAAGATAGCAAATGTTTGTCAGTATCATGCTTTAAGAAATCCTTCTAGATGCCTCAGAAACCAGCCCAGTTTTTGTGGGTTTGGAAAAGTCCAAAGCCAAAGATGCTAAGTGACTCTGAGAGAGGACTAACTTTGTGACCTTGGCACATGTTTGCTGAAATGCAGCCTCCTGAAAAAGAAGGTTAAGATTTCACTTGGAAATGACCTAGTTCCAGTTGAACACAGGAAAAAATGATTGAAAGAAATTATATTACAATATAAATAGTCATCATGGTAGGTGGGAGAATTCTGTGTAAATTTTCATTCTTTCAACTCTTCTTTTTTCTGTTTTTTTTTTTTTATAATGGGGATGAAATGGTTTAATTAAGATGAAAGTAAGTAGTTTTAAATCTTAACTAATTATATGTTACTTCATACATAACTGAATCCCAGATCCATTATAAAATGAAAATATTAGCTTAATAAGTGCTTGGAATTTGTGAATGAGTTGTTTAATTCTATAGGCCTTAAAATGTTTATTTGTTGAGAGAGAACAAGGATACCTATGGCACCTGCTCTGCAATAGCTATATATTATGAGCTTTGTCTAATTTTTATATGACATTCAATAACAATTTTTATAATTTGAAAACACAGGTCAGAGTTATTGATTTGCTTCCCCTAAACTGGGGATTGAGTCACCTGTAACCATGTGCATTCTAGCTGCCACATGCAATGATATCAAACTGTGGAGTAATGATTATATCCAGTCTTATCCAGGACAGTCTTCAGAAGAGAAGCAAGACTGATCTAGACTCAGCCTAATCCAGTCTATTACCATGTGATATGAGCCCCTGGAGATCTAATCTGACAAAGAGACAAGGGAGAAGAGCAGCTAGTAAAAGCTCTAGTCTGGAAAACAGTAACCATCATGAGTAGCAGATGTGAGGGAGAAGGGGAAATGTTGTCAGCATCTCTTCAAAGTTCAAAGAGATGGACTTTCCCTCCATCAAAGGACAGCTTCAATACCTGTACCTAAGGCAACTGCACCAACTAAAGGAAAAAACAAATGCTAATAAAGTCAATTGCTCTATTTTGAGTCCTTACTCTATGCCAGGCTTTGTTCTAAATATTTAACACTTTTCTCATTTATTCTCACAACTCCACAGGAGATACTATTACCTATCTTCTCTGGAGGACCTCAGATTCAGAGTGGTAAATTTACTTACTCAAGATCACATAGCCAGTTGATAGGAGGGTTGGATTACAAACCCATGCCTGTGAGACTTCAAAGCCAGTCCCCTTCACTGTTACGCGTGATACATTGCTTCCTAACATCTGCTTCCCATAGTAATATATGTCTAGCTCTTTGCAGCTCCACGGTATCATCACATTGATCCTCACACCACCACTATGATGTAGTACAAAGAACAGAGATGGAGTTCCTAGTCCCATAGCACAGATGTGAGAACTAGAGCTGATGGGGCATGGACCTAGGATTCCTACCTTTATTCTCCCCCTCTCTATTATTAACTCATCATCCATAATTCCTTAGCTCATCAGTGTGATCTTTGTATAACAACGAAAGCTGTATATTTTCTAGTTGCAGAAGAGGAAGAATACTGGCCCATGCAGAATATAAGATGCTAACAATCCTGCCAGGACCTGCTAATCTTTCCTTCTAAACAGACTAAATAGGCAAACTTTGATCCCCATAAGGTGTTAGATTTACAACTTATCCTAAGTCTGGATTTCATCAGTTACTTCATCTACAGATCTTCTGTGAAAATCTTTAACCTATGTTTTATGAGCAACAAAGCTCTGTTAGAAGCTTGTGATAAATTCTCTTTTAACTTTACTACAAACATCAAGATGATAGAAGCACTCTTCAGGGGGATAACTGCAACTCATTTTCCTGTATATTTGAACCCAAGCACTTTAGGTGTGCTTGAAGAAATGATTGGAGTAAGATAGTTAATGATCTACATTGATCAGTTATTCACACAAAAATGTCGGAAACCTACCACTCCAAACCAAAGTGGCATCTATCAACCCACTCTAATCCCCATGTTTATGTGTGTGCTGGTTGGCACTAGTTCCATTGCTTCAGTAAGATCTCATATGGACAGATCTGCTTTAGGTTGTGCCTTAATAGGTTTCCATATAAAACCAGTCTTAAAGAGTTAGATTCTATACTGTGTAGGTTTATTCTAGAGCTGAGGCTCACAAGTCAGTTTATCTAAATTAAAGCACAATTTGGGACTAAAGAATGATAACATGTAGCATATCTGAATGACAGAATTGGAGAATAAATCACCATATATAGTTAGACCAAACACAGTCAAATCTGAAACTATGAAAAATATGAAAAAAGTAAGACTAAAGGACTCCTTTTTGCCCTAAAATTCTAATTTGCATTGAGGAAGTCATGAATATCTGAGCCATGTATATATAGCAGACAGAAAAATTAATGAATAAAATATTGTCAAATTGGAGTTCTACTTCCAAACTGACTGTAATATGACAGAGACAAAAATGAACATTAGTAATCTTCTTCCATACTGAAATGCTCTGTGATTGTTTTATTTTGCATACTGAAAGGATAGCATCTACTCTAGTGGTATAAGTTTACACTTGTAAGTTCTAAGTATCAGCATTCATGGTTTATGACCAACTGATTTATATTACTTCATTTAAGTAGACAGAAATGTTCTTCATTAAAAATAAATTCCTAACCAATGAAAGTTTTATCTTTACTTTTGCCATGTTGAGTTCATAATAGTCATTATTCAGCTATGCTGCAATGTCTAATTTTGAATTCTGATATATTTTGTGTTTATATATTAAGCTGCATATATATATCTTTATGTCTGTGAATATAATGTCATTAACAAAAAACTGAAACTGGAAATGAAACTATTTCTGATGTCTAACAAGAAAACATGGAAATCCACCTACCCTGGTAAATTTTAATGAAATATAATTCAATTTTGTTTCAGGTTCAAAAACTTAGCTTGCAAGTTTAAGCTGAAGCAAATCCACTTTGCACTGTCTACCATCAGCAAAGTTCACTACTCTTTTCTGTCTGTTTTGACCCATTTGGTTCTGTTTCCACATCTGTAGTAGGGACCAGTATTCTAATTTGTCTCTGAAATAATGTTTTTACATGCAAATCCCACTGTAGCAAGATACCATGGCTCCTAAGTAGATGTTGAGTAACCTGGAAGTAGCCCCCAGAAGGCTGTGTTTGCTGGAATGGAAACTTGGAGCAGTGACAGCATGATAGACTGGCCAAGTTGTCAGTCTTTAGCATAGTTGTCACCTTTAATGAGCACCTTTGTTTTATCTGTGTTTATATACTATCATATACTATCTTATTTGAAAATAGGGTTCTCCCATTCTTGAATTCCTTTTAAAATGCAATACCTTATGATCTGCTCAGAAAATGAGAAATAATGACATTTTCTGATGAACTTTACAGTGAGTCCTAGGCAGACTCACTTTCTTTATCTATCTATACACATTCACCCATGATTTCTATTTAGCTATTTATGCAAGAAAATACACCCCATATATGGACATGCATACCACCTCAAGGGCTGCTCAATGATCTGTCTTCAGTCTTAGCTTTGAGTCTCATTGAAGTAAAA
>PVHY01015116.1:0-36731 GCA_004024945.1 Uropsilus gracilis
AGTTCCTGGTACCGTGGCTCAGACGCTGCCCTCTGAGGACCCGTGGGACAGGGTCAGCTTACCATGAGGATTGAGTTTCAGCCTGCACTGCAGTCTTAGTGCAGGCTCTGGGCGCTTAGCTGCTCGCTATTCTGTCAGTGAGAGGCTGGGCAGCGAGACACTGAAGGAGAAAGAACCAAGTCAGGAATGGATTGGTTGTCTGGAGGCACCGAGTTCTGAGGTGTTTTGTTTGTTGGTTTTGTTTTGTTTTTGTCCTTTTATGAAAAAATAAATAAATAAGGTGCCTGGTCAGACAGCGCCGGCGCTTTCATTTGCCCTAGAAGCTGAGGTCTGCTGCGGGGAGTGTTCTCACAGTGGAAGTTCCTGGTCAGAAGCCGGCCAGGAGCCGGCCAGGCCGTGTCCTCAGCTCACCCTGCTGTGGGGAACTCGAGATCCTGTGGCCGGGAGGGAGCGGTGTGGCCTCGGGGGCCGAGCTTCCCACAGCCCGGGCAGCCCGGGCGCTCTGGGCCTGCAGCCGCTTCCTGACACACACACGCACGCTGAGCTGAAAGTTTCCAGGACCAAACAAAAGCCGCCCTCTGCCTCCGGCTCACCTCTCGCGCAGAGCAGGCCATGAAACGCCCGTGTTCCGACTCCTTCGTGTCCTGAAGGAACCAACAGAACCTTGGGGGTGTGAAGTGGTTGTTACCAGGCACGTTCGGCCCCCCTCCCTGAGGTCTGCAGGGAGGCAGAAAACACTGCTCTCAGAGAAACCTTCGATTCGCCTTGAATGATGTCTGTTCTCTTTCCCAGTTAAAAAATTCTGTATAAGGTCTTTGTCCAAAAAGCCTATAGAGTGACTATGTGAAGTGAGCAAAAAGAGGTAAAGAAAAGTTTATTTTTTAAATTGATGCTTCCCTTTCAGTCTTCCTTCCTTCCTTCCTTCCTTCCTTCCTTCCTTCCTTCCTTCCTTCCTTCCTTCCTTCCTTCCTTCCTTCCTTTCTTCCCTCTTTCCTTCCCTCCCTCCCTCCCTCCCTCCTTCCTTCCTTCCTTTCTTTTTTTCTTTCTTCCTTTCTTCCTTTCTTCCCCTCTCTCTCTCTCTCTCTCTCTCTCTCTCTGTCTCTCTCTCTGTCTCTCTCTCTCTGTCTCTCTCTCTCGCCTAGGATATTCCCAATCCCACAGACTCAAGCAATCCCTAGCCTCAGTCTCCCAGGTATCTGGGACTACAGGCAACACCACCACACCCAGCTATATTTTGAGACTAGATCTCACTGTGTTGCCCCGGGTGGGTCTCAAACCCACAGACTCAAGTGATTCCTAGTCTTAGCCTCCCTTCCTAGGCTGTAAGTTTTTCTCTAAGCGTTATACAGAGCTGTGTCTAGGGAGAGAGCAGTTGGATACATGGGCTCATACCCATCTCACACCAACTGTTAGCATTTCCCTCTCAGCTTCATTTCTTCCATCTCAGTGTTTATGATTCTATCAGATCTTTTCTCTTCCTTTAATTTTTTGTTTATGTATTTATGCTTATATGTGTATATATAAAATCATATATAGCATCAGATTTTTTTTTTTTTGAGGTCTAACTTTGTTGCCCAGGGTAGTCCCAATCCCACAGACTCAAGTGATCCCTAGCCTCAGTCTCCCAGCCCTGGGATTACAGGGGCAAGCCACCACACCGACTATCAGATGTTTTTGATGGCTGCGTGGCTTTTGGCATTGTGTGGAAGTGTTGTCATATTACCTTTTATTTTTTAGAGCTAACCCCCTTCTGGATATTTACGTTGTTTCTAAGAGGAATTATCTTTTTCCTAAGCCTTGGTCTGCTTGCAGTCGCTTCATCAAGGAGTGCTTGATGCTGGGGGCAGCTTTTTGGCCAGTCTGCACGGGGGGTTGTTGGAAGACAGCCACCAGGGTTTCCCCATGTCTTCTGTTTAGTTTATAAATAGCCGGTTCTCCTGGTGGCTGGACTGACAGGTTGCAATGCCAGTGTCTGCCATCAGCCTCTGGTCTGACCCATTCCAGGAGGTCTGGAGGGAGTAATCGGGAACATTTCTCGTCAACTGGCCCCTCTGCCTGGGACATAGATGGGCCAGAGGGCCTGGGGTCTGGTATGTGGTCCTTGTGTCCCCACACGCTCGAAGCACAGTGGACGTTGGTTCAGCTCTTCGGTCTTCTCTGCCGTGCACAGGGCACCTCACACCTGAGCACCCCGGGCTCACCTTGCAGCAAGCTGCTCTCCCTGGGGTTCCTCTGTCCCAATGATGTCTCTGTCTCCCTCTCCAGGTACGGGGAGAAGGGCAAGGCCATCCGGATTGAGAAGGTCATCTACACCGGGAAGGAGGGGAAGAGCTCTCGTGGCTGCCCCATCGCAAAGTGGGTGAGTGTTGAGACCCCATGGCCAGCTTTGCCCCTCCCCACCGAGACAGGGCAGGGCGAGCAGAGGAAACGGACGTGCTGGCTGTCTGGGGGCGGCTTGGTGTTGGCCTCTGGTGCTTGCTTATGTAGGGATGGTTTCCCCCTGGGCACTTGTCTTCGTCTTGTGTAGGTGCCCCTGGTACCCGGAGGTGCCAGGCCCCACCACTGCCCAAGCTGCCATCTGCAGCGTGAACAGAGCTGTGGCTCCAGGCGGAGCAGGGCGGGGTCCCCCCCACACTGTTAGCCCCTGAGCCACCCTCTCCTGGAGCCGCCTGCGGGCTCAGCAGTGAGGTTCTTAGTGACTCCACCTCCAGCTCTCAAGACCCCTGTTCCCCCCCAAACAGGGCTTCTGCCCTTGCCCTTCCCATCTCCGAAGAGGGCTCTAGGGCCCTGCAGATGTGTGCTCAGGAGTGGACACGGGGTGATGGGGCTCGGAGGGGACACGTATGGAAAACGGAAGCTCTGTCCTGTGGCCCGGTGGCTTGTGCCGTAGAAGCCACGCAGTGAAACCGCAGGATCTGAATTGAGGTTTGACTCTCAGAGAAGCAGACGTGGGGCTACTTCAGTGTTCAGGGACAAGGAGCAAGAGGGAGGGAGAAGTCCAGGCCCCCCTCGGGTTCCCAGAGGCCACCGGGCTTGAGCAGGTAAGCAGCAGCGGCTCCCGCCCTCCCTGCGGCGGGCATCCAGGGCTGATCAGGGTGGGGTGTGGTCACCCCAGCCCACCCTCCGGAAACTGGCCCCTCGTGCTCTTGCTCACTGAGGCATCCTTGAGGAACCCAAGTCTTGGGCGAGACGCTGACGCTCCTTGGCCCAGTGGAGTTGGGGGCTTGTTTGACTTCGGAAAAACTCGGCATCTGGCATCTTAAGTAAAGGGAACGGTTGGCTGTGCGGCTGGCATGTGGGTTCCCAGCTCCGGATCCCAGCATGCAGCTTCCCTCTTGAGCATGGTGTGTGTCTGCGGGTTCTGGGGAGATAGCCGTGGTGGCTGGCCTGAGGGCAGCCGGGAAAGTGTGGGGTCTCTGGGTCCAGAAGGAGGCAGCCAGAGCTGGAGGGGACGGATTTGTCCTTTGTCCTTCGTCCGAGGCCTCTGGGCTCTGCGGGCGGATGCCTGGAGCAGAGCACATGTTGCTCAGCGAATCCGGGGTTTAGCCAAAGAAGGAACCACTTCTTGGTTGTCACCACGCCCTGATGGAGGAGGCCACAGGAAGTCCCAGCTAGCGGAGACACTTGGAGACTCTCCCCGGAGTGGGGCAGTCCTGTGTCTGGTGAGCGAAGGCACAAGGAGAGAGGGAAGGAATCATTTGTCTGCACAGAGCCGTCTCCCTTCGTGCGGCGAGCCTGTGCTGCTTTGTCTTCATCACGCAGCCGCCAGATCCCTCAGCAGCGGGGCGTGTCTGGTTCCAACTTCCTTGCAAGTTGGAGGTGGCAGGTGTTCCCTTTCCTTGCCCTGTACGCCCCGTCTTCCCTAGGAGTTGACCCCGACCCACAGACGCCCGAAAGGACAGGTCTTCTTTGTATCAGCCCTGCATCAGGTGGTGGTCCGTGGTACACAGCACGGAGCAGCGTCTGGTTGCCGGTGGTGTGAACCACACTGGCTGCAGTTCGCCCCGCCCCTCCGGCGCCACATGGAGACACTGGTTCTCTCTCCCAGCTGGGGTTTGCGGCTGTCTGTAGCCAGGGTGTTGTCTGCCTGAGCCTGGTGACAGCTGTGCGTCTGCCCCGCGGGAAAACAAACCAAGACAACCTGAGCAGATGTGGCCTCAGGGCAGCTCTGACCGGGCGGGCATCTCCCTGGGTGCAACAGCGCATATCCCATGGGTGTAATTAGCTGTGAGCTGCCCCGGGCTCTGGGTGTAGCTGGTAGTTGCACCCCCAAGCCCCGCACGGGACTGGGGCTACTCGGCGCCTGCATACATGCCCATGCTCCAGCCGGGCTGTAGGGAGCATGATGGTTGCAGAATTGTGACGTGGCATTCTGATTTAGTGGGCTGTTTGTGTGTGACTGACCCCCAAAAGACTCTTTAAACTAAGGTGACATGGGCCTGCAACGCTGCGGCTCAGGTGTGGGGCTGCAGCTCTGTAGATCTGTCACCACCCACACCTCCCACCATGGTGCCTGGGGGCTTCTGCCGCAGTCCACTCCCCACCTTCCTGCTCTGCTTTCTACAGATGGATTTCTAGGGTTTCTTCTTGGTGTGGTTTTATTCAGTCCCATGTTTTGTTTCTTTATAGTCCAGATACAAGTGAAACTACATGCCACTTGTCTTTCTCCTTCTCATTTAGTTCACGTAGCATAACCCTTCCAGTTTCATCCACACCTCAAATGTCAAGGCTCCACCTTTTTACCCGCTGAGTAGTATTCCACCAATGATGTAACTATTGCTTCTGTGGGGAAGCATCATTATCACAGTGGCTCAAAGCAGGAATTCTGGCCCAGAAAGGCATCTCCCATCTATGGCTCCATGTCCTTACTTTTCTGAAAGGGCCTCCGACATGTGCTCCAGCGTGACTGGGCCTGGGGACGTTCTGCTAGATGAGTAAGAGTCACAGAAGGCGTTTCGGTGTGGGAGCATGGACGTGCAACAGTGTGAGTGTGCATAGTGCCACAGAGCTGCACACCTAACCATGGTGAACATGGCGACTTTTGTGCTACGTGCACGTTTTACCATGATGAAAAAAATGGCTGCCTCTTTGAAAGGGGAGAGGTTCATGTAAACACCTGACTTTCTATTTACTTGTAAAATTGAAAGGTTAACCACACTGGGCTGGAATTCCCACCCAGCTCTGGCTGATGCAGAGAAGGCCTGGTCCGCCCTTCCATAGGGCGAGGGCTCGCCAGCCACAGTCTTCGCAGGTGTCCAGCCAGCCGCCCTTGACTCCCCTATGCCATGGCAGCTGGCTGCCTCCTCATGAGCTCAGAGCTCTCAGCCTCCAGCCCAGCCATATCCCGTCTTCCTCCACCCCCGGCCCCCAGCGGGCCCACCTGCTGGGATCTGCTAGAATAGCCCCTTGGTGTGTACAGTGCCTCAGCCTAGCGTGTCCGGGTAAGCACGCCACACACACAGCCGCTCACAGAATGGGGGTCATGCCAGATTTCCCTGCCCCTTGCCTCCTGTAGCCAACCCATCCATCTCCCCTAAATCTCTCCAGAACCCATTCCTTTGCCTGTTCCGCTGCCTGGGGGTTCCTCCCGGCTCCCATCTCCCCATACCCCAACTGTCTGTCCCCTTTCTACATGCATGAAGCTGTTTACATCAGCCCCTCAGCTGTCCCCATTGTGCAACCCCACCTCCCGTCCTTGCCACTCCAAACCCTCCCTAGCCTTCCCTCACGCCTCCCTCTGCTCAGCCCCCACAGCTTATCTGGGCACAGCATCATTCTTGGGAAAGACCAGCCCCCCAGCCCCTGGACACCTACTCTGATGTCTCTTTCTGGAGGGGAGGGACACATGAGGTGACCACCTGGAAGGAGGCAGCCTTGGGGGCCCTGCCTTTGACTGTTGGGGTTATTTTCCAGCAGCCCTGGTGAGCTGGATCCTACACACACCCCCTACTGCCCTCCATTTTGGAGTCCTCCTTGGGGTTTGTTTTGTGTGGGGGGGTGGGGAACTAGTTCTTGCTATGTTGCCTATGGAACCGCAGGCTCACGTTGCCTGGGATTCCACTTTCTCAAGCAATCCCCAGTCTCAGCCTCCCAGGCAGCTGGGATGACAGTCACCCGCCACCACGCCCAGCTATTTTTTGAGATTAGGTCTCGCTGTGTTGCCCCCGGTGGGTCTCGAACCTTCAGACCGCTGTGGGTGTCGGTAGCTCTCATTATTTAAACGTTGGGTTAAAGCCGTGCATCGTATGGAATTTGTCATTTTAACCTTCTTGAGCCCTGAGAGTGCAGTGGCTCAACTCCACTCACACTGTTCTGTGCCCACCGTCATTTCCAGACTCTCCTTCTCCCCCTAGTGACCCCCGGCACGCCCCCCACAGCTGCCCGGAGTGCGGGTACCCGGTGTCAGGCATGTTCACGGTATCGTGTTCTCACGCGTCTCGTGTCAAGCTCCCGAGTCTTGTTGAGGTTGAACGACATTCCCGTGGTGTGACGTTCCCTGGTGGGAATTTCCTGTATCCGTTCGTCAGGCCAGAGGCCCATGATGGCCCATGATGGCTGTGCTAAGGGTGCGGATCAGGCTGCTGGAACGTGGTGAGCCAGGGATGTGTCCTGTGGCCTCACCTGGCCATGGGGGGTCCGGCTTCTGAGGTGGACGGTGTTTTCCACAGCCCAGGAGACAAGTCCAGGTCGGCAGCGTTTTCTCTGCCAGTATCTCAGGACAAGTAGGAGTCTCTGCCTATACTCTGGTTTATGGCTTCTGATGTATCTTAACTCTTAAGCCCACGTCAGGGGTCGGTAATTGAGCTTTTATCGTCCTTGACTTTGCTCATTTTAAGTAGTTTTGTGGTCTTAGCCTGTGCGGCCGCTGTCACCAGGGTGTGTCATCTCTAGGACATTCTCCCCCACCCCCAGGGGTGTTTGGCAGAGGTAAGGTAGGGGTGCCCGGCTCCCGTGGGTAACGCCCCTCCCCCACCCCTCCCCTGCAGGTCATCCGCAGGCACACGCTGGAGGAGAAACTGCTCTGTCTGGTGCGGCACCGGGCCGGCCACCACTGCCAGAACGCCGTGATCGTCATCCTCATCCTGGCATGGGAAGGCATCCCCCGCAGCCTCGGAGACACCCTCTACCAGGAGCTCACCGACACCCTCCGGAAGTACGGGAACCCCACCAGCCGGAGATGTGGCCTCAACGATGAGTACGTGGCAGGGGTGTTGCGGTGGGCGAGGTCGGGGCGACGGGCCGGGGTCCTGAGAGGGGCTGGCAGGTGCCACTCGGCCTGCAGGGTTAGGACTGCGGTGGACGGAGCATTTCCCCGAGGGCTCCAGGTGCTGCTGGTCCGGCAGGGCAGCTCTGTTGGCTTGACTCAGCCTTGCTCGGTGCCCCAGATTCGCTCTGAGGTGTAATGACAGTCACGGGTGTGAAGTAGCCTGTGCCCCCAAAGTAGAAGACATCAGCGTATAGGTATTCACCCTGATAGGGTTCTCCCCCACTTTTAAAAATGAAGGCCTATTTACATACAGCAAAATCCATCCTTTCGGTGCAGGATGATTGATTGATTGATTGGTTGGTTGGTTGGTTGATTGATTGATTGATTGATTGATTGATTGGCAGGTCTTGCCATGTTGCCTGGGGTAGTCCTGATCCCAGGGACTCAAGCAATCCCTAGCTTCAGCCTCCCAGGTAGCTGGGATAACAGGTGCCCGCCACCACGTCCAGCTGCTTTTTTGAGATCCGGTCTCATTGTGTTGCCTGGGGAACCACAGGCTCATATTGCCCAGGGTACCACAGACTCAAGCAATCCCCAGCCTCAGCCTACCAGGTAGCTAGGATTACAGGCATGTACCACCACACCCAGCTATTTTTTGAAACAAGGTCTCCTATGTTGCCCTGGGTGGCTCTTGAACCTGTGGACTCAGGTGATTCCTAGCCTCAGCCTCATTCCATAGGCTATGATTAAAGGCACGTACCGCCATGCCTGGCCTTTAGGTGCAGGATTTGAAGAGTTTTGACAGGTCATGTGGCCGTCACCAGAATCCAGATCGGTCATTACAGAATTTCCCCTGTGCCCCTTTGGAGACACCTCGTGGCTCTATCCCTGGCACCTCACGTCCTACCTTCGTAGACTGTCATATCTGTGCAAACGTACCACAATTGCCTTTTAAATTTCTTTTTAGAACATGATATGTCCAGCACTCATCTCTGCACATCTGTAGTTCATTCCTTTACATTGCTGCATAGTATTCCACGTGCAGGTAGATCATGGTTTCTTTGCTAAGCATGGAGTCCTACTGGGTGTTGCTGACGGCTCCCTCGGCATACAGGCCTGCAGGAAGTAAGCATTCCAACCTGTGGCCTGTGTGCTTCCCCTGCTTATGTGACCTGAGTTGGAGTCAGCAAAGTATAAACGTTACTGGTGTTTTCACTCCATTCCCCCCACGTAGCTCAAGCAGTCCATGTGCATCTCCCGAGAGCACTTGGGACTTAGCAGCAGGAGCAGAGCAGGCTCTCCCAGTTCTCGGGAGGCTGGGGGCAGCAAGGGAGACCCCCCCCAGGAAGACCCTCAAGGACAGGGAATGGGGCGCTGCACACCTGACAGGTGTGTGTGTGTTGCAGCCGGACATGCGCTTGCCAAGGCAAAGACCCCAACACCTGTGGTGCCTCCTTCTCCTTCGGCTGTTCCTGGAGCATGTACTTCAACGGCTGCAAGTATGCACGCAGCAAGACGCCCCGCAAGTTCCGTCTGGCGGGGGACAACCCCAAAGAGGTGAGCTGGATTCACACAGCGGGTCCCCCATGCCTGGTCCCCCCGCCGGTGTCTAGTGAACGGGCGTGTAGCATTGCACCATGCGACTCACCTGTGCAGAAGGGGCCTGGCTTTTTTGTAACAGACCTTATCTTGCTGTGATGAGAATGGGGGGGGGGGGTGCCAGAAGTACAAGGACTCAAAATTAACCAATGAGAGGTGCCTTCGACTCTTCTCATTTAAAACCGTATCCTTGAGGTGCATCCTCAGATGCTGCATCAGGATTTGGCCTTAAAGGATCACATCTTCCCAGGTCCTGTTACAGGGCAGGAAGCTCGGGAGCTTTGCAGGGCTGGGGAGCAGTCTCCTCGCCCCCTTGGCTGGAGGCCTGGCTGGGCCCTCCTTCCTTTCTTAACCAGCAGCTTCTCCCGAGCCTGGTGGCCATGGTCAGAGGCCTCACACCGCTCAGGCTGCAGGGCACACAGGCTGGATGCCTTCCCGTGGGGCAGTTCGGATGGCAGGCCAGGCACCAGCCTGTCTGCTCTGTCCCCAGCTCCCCTGTCCCCTTCCCCCCACCTGAGCACCCTTGCTTGCGTTCAGCTGCAGGTCAGCTGCTAGGATCTGGCACATCTCAGCTGCAGCATCTACCTTCCAAGTCTCTGGACTCCCTGCCCCCCGGGCTCCCCATTTTCCACAGGGTGGAGGCAATGCCACATGTATTTCTACCCTGCCTCTAAACCGTGCTGGGACATCTAAGCTTGCCTTTCAGAATAAAAGAAAGCGTCTTAAACTGTAGCAGCCCTTCCCTGCTCTCCCCCCGCCCCAAGCCGGCGTTTACACTGTTATAAGAGCCACACCGCATCCACCTCGAGTCTTCTGTTGGCGCCCACCAACCCACAGAAGCCGAAGCCACAGAAGACACTGCTTCAGGGAGTGGGGGTCCCGGGAGCTTGGCATCAGGCGCTGTGGAAATGCAGCGGCTTGATTCTCTGCAGCCTCCTGTCTCACCTGTGCTGGCTGCTCCGCCCTGCTCCTTGCCCAGCCCTTCCACCCATTCCGGGGCGCTGGGCACGGTCACCGCTGCAGGCAGGCTGGCCGCTTGCCCGGGGCCGCAGGGCAGTGAGCGTGCAGACAGGACTTAGGCTCAGACCTGTTTGCCCAGAGCTGCTGCCAGACACACAGCCGAGCCAGCGGGCTCCGGCCCCCCTCTGCCCCGTGAACCTGCTTCTTTGTCCCTCGCCCTCCTTCCTTCTCCGTAGCCTCTCACGCCTGTGCCCAGGCCTGCTGGTCGCCCTTGCTGGCCATTGGAGACCTGGAAATGCCCCACCACTCGGTGCAGGGCAGCGTGTGAGGTGGGACTTCTGCTCTTGGGCACAGCGGCGCATGACCCCTGGATGTGCTCTTGGGCACAGCGGCGCATGACCCCTGGATGTGCTCTCGCCCTCGCACACTGCTGAGGCGTGGGCTTGACTTCCAGCGGGGGCCTGGCTAGCACCTGGACCGCAGGTCTCGGGCGCCCGGCCGGATACCTCTGGGCCCGCTGGCAAGCCCAGCACAAAGCTGGTCCGCCGCCCTCTGCCTCTGTTTACCTGTGGGAGCCCGGGAGGAAGGCACCAGACTCAGGACACGCATCGCCCCTCTGACTAAGGCACTGGTCACTGAGAGGCAGGAGCCTGCTTTGTGCGTCCGAGCGACTCAGGTTCGAGCCAAGCAGGCCGTAGCTGAGAACAGCAGGGGAAGGCGGTGGCTTTCCTCAGGCTCTTCGGAGTCTCTTGCTACATGCGCAGGGCACCCCTCCCCCCCAGGGAGGTTGTGCAAACCCCTGAGGCGCCCGACACCCTCCCCTTCGGCAGTGGCCTGGGTGTCTCGGAGATGATGTATGGCCCTGGGGATGTCCAGGTGGGTGATGACTGTGCTTCTCTCCACAGGAAGAAGTGCTCCGGCAGAGTTTCCAGGACCTGGCCACCGAAGTCGCGCCCCTGTACAAGCGGCTGGCCCCCCAGGCCTATCAGAACCAGGTACCGGGCCTGGGCTCACCTCTGCCCATGCTTCACGCACATCGCTGCAGGGCTGCTGCCAGTGGGAGGTGGGCTCCCCCAGGCCCCTTTTGGGAAGCTCAAGCAGTGGTGGAGCTGTGAGGTCAGACCCCTGTATGACTAAAATGTCCCAGACCAGCTCCTCTGCCCCTGGTCCTGTCCTCATCCCCCTTCTCCGAGTGTTCCTTCATCCACTCTGATCCACCCTTGGCACCCCCTGGTCTCACTTCCTGCCTTTGTAGAATGTCCTGTCTGTGGAAACGTACCACAATAGCCTTTTGAGTTTCTTTCTGTAACACCCTGTGTCCATCTCTGCACATCCGTAGTTCATCCCTTTACATTGGTGCATAGTATTCCACTTGCGGGTGGCTCATGGTTTGTTCGCTAACCATGGAGTCCTACTGGGTGTTGCTGGTGGCTCCCTGGCATGCAGGCCTGCAGGAAGTAAGCATTCAAACCTGTGGCCTGTGTGCTTCCCCTGCTTATGTGATCTGAGTTGGAGCCAGTGAAGCTATTACAGTTAAGACAAAGTCTAAAAGTAATCTCTAAACAAAATGAGAAGACTAGAGACAACCAGAGGGGAGTCATTCCTACTGGGGACTCAACCAAAGAGCGTGTGTGCATGTGTGTGTGTCTCCCACAGGGGTCTCCCCCTGCCATGCAGTGAAACGTGAGGTGGGGGAGCTGTGACCTTTGACCTCCCACCCTCCCCCCAAGACCCATTTCCTGGGCTGCAGAGTCCAGGCATTCAGTTCCGTCCCACAAGCAGCTCTCCTTGGCCGTCCACACAGGTGACCAATGAAGAAATCGCGATCGACTGCCGCCTGGGGCTGAAGGAGGGGCGGCCCTTCTCGGGGGTCACGGCTTGCATGGACTTCTGTGCCCACGCCCACAAGGACCAGCATAACCTCTACAACGGGTGCACAGTGGTAAGGGCGCCTGCGTGCCGGCGCAGCTCAGCTGGGGGCTCAGAACAGGGCGCTGGAGGCTGGGATGGGGTATCCGGCCAGACCACGTGCTCCACTGGAGGACACCTGGCCGGAGTGTGTGGGCCAGGCGCCCACCTCTGTGTTGGGGGGGGACGACTCCAGCTCCCTGTGGACACTTGGATTTAAATCCAGGTTGCCCCTGCGCTCATGCCTTGAGCATGTCCTCTGAGTGTCCACTGTGCCTCCAGCCCTGCCCAAGGTGCTGGGCATGGAATGCCAGAGCCCTGCCCAGGTGTGTGGCTCAGTGTCTGGCATTGTGGGGGTGGTAGAGGAGGGGCCCAGCCCCAGCAAGGAGTGGAGGAAGCAGGAGGGCGGGTGCCCCAGGGGACCAGCACAAATGAAAGGTCCAGGGAGGTGTGGCCTGGGTGTGTCCAGGAAACGGATGGGGTGTGTGTGTGTCTGTCTGTCTGTCTGTGTGTGGGTTGTGAGCAGAGCACTGTGAACAGAGGGGCAGGCAGAGGGATCAGATAGCAAGCAGGGAGGTCTGTGAGCTTTACCCCTCTGTGGGGGGGGGGGGAGCTGCTGTCATGGGGACACCCTGGAGGGATGAGGTTCCCTTGCTGTTCCCAAGGTCCTGGGCCAATGGGGCTGCAGGGGCTGGGGAGAGGCAGGGGCACACATCCCGCTAGAAAGGGGCTGCTTGCAACCTGGTGGCAGCTGGTGGCAGCTTGCGCCTCCCTGGGGACGCATGGCCCCGCCCTAGGATTTCTTTCCTGGCCTGCTGCCTGCCTGCCTTCCTGTGCCCAAGACTGAGAGACAGGCTGGGGTAGCGCCCAAAGGCGGTCTAACTTGTAGGACTCCAGCTGAATAGAAAAGGGGGGGCGGCCCCCCCAGGTTGAGACGAGCGGCGGCCCGTGGGAGAGCATGAGGTGCTGGACCCCAAGCCTCTGGAGCTAGAGGGGAGGGGAAAAGTGCTTTTTCCCAGTTAAACAACTTTTCGGCCAGGCATGGTGGTGCACGCCTGTAGTCCAAGCGCTGGGAGGCAAGCACCCAGGGATCACTTGAGTCTGTGGGTTCGAGACTACCCCGAGGAACATAGTGGCAGCTGGGAACCGTAGCAGGCGCCTGTAATCTCAGCTACCTGGGAGGCTGAGGCTGGGGATGGCTCCAGTCCGTGGGATCGAGACTACCCCAGGGCAACGCAGTGAGACCTAGTCAGTAAATACACAGCAATTTGTGGTGAAGGCTCATGCCTGAAATCTGAAGCGCTGTTAGCCCTGTGGTGGTGACTGTCCACCTGAGTGTGTCTCTGTGGGGCGTGGGGTGGGGGATGTGGTGTATGTGTATATATTCTCCATATAGGGTCACACTCTTTGTGCCCGCTGTGGCCTGACCTGCTTTGTCCCAGGGCGGGAGGTGGACGGCTCTCCCTGTCAGTGGACGCATGCGTGTGCGCATGTGTGTGTGTGTGGCATGTGTGGCGTGTCTGGCCGGCTGGGGCTTCCTGTCCTGACAGCTCTCTTCCCCTCCTTCCCATGAGGCCGGGGCCTCCACCTGCCACACCTGTGTGCCCGGGAGTGGTCTCCCGAGTCCCATGGGGAGGTCATGAGAGCTTGCTCTGCCTCACAGGATTTCCTCAGGCTTTGAGACTTTGCCAGCCTGAGGAGCAAACACGCACCTCGTTAGAATTTGTTTCCTAGGCCGGGCATGGTGGCTTGTGCCTATAAGCTTCAGCCTATGAAGCAGCCGGGGCTAGGAATGGCGGTTCAAGTCCCGCCTGGGACCTGTAGCGAGACCTAGTTCCAAAAAAAATAGCTGGGCATGGGTGGTGTACGCCTGTCATCCCAGCTACCTGGGAAGCTGAGGCTGGGGATTGCTTGAGTCTGTGGTACCCCAGGCAACGAGAGCCTGTGGTTCCATGGGCAAAAATAGCGAGACCTAGTCTCAAAAAAAAAAAAAAAAGAATAGAGAAAAAAAGAATTTGTTTCCTGCTGGGCGTGGTGGCGTGCACCTATGTAATCCAAGTGCTGGGAGGCAAGAGGCCTGGGATCGCCTGAGTTTGTGGGTTCGAGACTACCCCGGGCAACATAGCAAGACCTGGCCTTGAAAAAAGCAGCTGGGTGCAGCGGACGCCTGTAATCCCAGCCTTGGTAAGCTGAGGCTAGAGATCACTTGAATCCACAGAATTAGGACTACCCAGGGCAACAAAGCGAGACCTAGGCCCCCCCCCAAAAAAAAAAAGTTTGTTTCCTTTACTCCTAGAGGGGCTGTTTTTGTTTCATCTTTGTGACCATGCTCTCTGCCCTTTGACTTTCTCTTGGGCACAGCGTCACTGCTGATAGCTGTATGGCAGCCCTAGATGTCAGAGGTGGAGGCACGTCTGCCATCCTCTCCTTCCCCCTTTGCTCTGTGGTGTATAACTCTGGAGTAGGGAGAGGGCAGGAGCGGGGCTGGCCGCCGGTCCTGGCTGGAGAGGGTGCAGGGTCCGCTGAGGGCTGGCTGCAGCCCGCCATGCTCAGATGAAGCACCGGGTAGAGACCGCTCCAAAGGAGAAACCGCAGATCTTCCTAAAAACGTGTCTGGCTTCTGCTCAGTGAGCAAGTACCCTAATCAAACATTCACTTTGCTAAGAAAAATGAGGTGATTATAAAACTCTGCCGAACACGATCCTCTTTAATTACCAGAAAGCGAGCATGTGTGAGCGGGTGTGTGCAGTGATTATTCCTGAGTAGTGGGAGTAGGGAGACAACTTTTATTTCCTCCTTGTCGGCCTAAATTTTTTACGACCAGTGTGTGTAGTTTTAGTAAAAGAGGAAAGTATAGCTAGGCACGGTGGCGCATGCCTTCAATCGCAGCCTACGGAGCGAGGCCAGGACTGGGAATTGCTTGAGTCCCTGGATTCGAGACCCGCCTGGGGCAACATAGGAGACCTAGTCCTCAGAAATATCTGGGCGTGATGGTGCGCACCTGTAATCCCAGCTACCTGGGAGGTTGAGGCTGGGGATCACTTGAGTCCGGGGTAACCCGGGCAACATGAGCCTGCGGTTCCCTGGGCAACAAAGCGAGATCTAGTCTCAAAAAAATAAAAGGGGAAAGTGCTTGAAGAGTCGAAGGAGGCAGAGCGCTATGGGTGGGGTGGGGGAGTGGAAAGGCACAGGGGACCTCAACCCATGGGTCCAGCCTGTAGAGAGAGAGGGAGAGCAAGAGGAAGAGGGAGCCATTGCTTGGGTGCTACTCTGGGGGGGAGAGAGCACGGGCCCCTCCCTCACCCTCTGCCAGCTGTGGGGCTTCATCCCTCTTCTCTGGGATCACGTGTGACAGGACGAATGACTGAGCTTTGCAGCCCGTAGAGCCAACTTGCCGAGCTGGTGATGCTTGTGCTCTGTGCCCCAGACACGTGTGCTTTGTCCAGTGCAGGACGTTCAGGCCGAGCGAGGGGGGGGGAGGGGCTGGGAGGGCAGAGGTCATGTGTCCGTTCTTGGCCCCAACCCGGCGCCCTCTCCCCCTCCCCCTCGCCGTGCAGGTCTGCACCCTGACCAAGGAAGACAATCGCTGCGTGGGCAAGGTCCCCGAGGACGAGCAGCTGCACGTGCTGCCCCTATACAAGATGGCCAGCACGGACGAGTTCGGCAGCGAGGAGAACCAGAACGCCAAGGTGGGCAGCGGGGCCATCCAGGTGCTCACGGCTTTCCCGCGAGAGGTGCGGCGCCTGCCCGAGCCGGCCAAGTCCTGCCGCCAGCGGCAGCTGGAAGCCAGGAAGGCAGCCGCCGAGAAGAAGAAGATGCAGAAGGAGAAGCTGAGCACGCCCGAGAAGATCAAGCAGGAGGCCCTAGAGCTGGCCGGCATTCCCACAGACCCAGGTGAGCAAGAGGGTGCCTGCGGGGATGGGCGTGGTCAACCGGGGCAGCATCGGATGTGCCCTCCCCCTTCCAGACAGAAAGTCCCAGCTGGGCATGGTGGCACGCACCTTTAATCGCAGCCTATGGGGCACGGGGCTGGGACTGGGAATCGCTGGAGTCCCCACAGGTTCACGACCCGCCCGGGCAACATAGAGAGGCTTAGTCCCAAAAAATAGCTGGGTGTGGTGGTGCGCGCCTGTCATCCCAGCTACCTGGGAGGCTGAGGCGAAGGATTGCTTGAGTCTGTGGTACCCCGAGCAGCGTGAGCCTGCAGTTCCACGGGCAAAAATAGCGAGGCTTAGTCTCAAAAGTAAGGAAAAAACAAGTCCTAGCCCCTCCCCACCTGGTCCGCCATATGAGCTCCATTTTGCCAGCCAGCACCAGGTTCCCAGGCCTTGTGGGCCCCTGGGGAGCCTGGAACCCAGGCTTAGCTCCATGGAAGTGGACCCTGAAGGTCGCCAGGGTTTTCCTCCCACCTGACCACTCCTTGTTCTCTGGGAACCTGCCATGTGCTCTGGGTGCCATGGCCATAGCGCAGGGGCACCCGGGTTGACGGGCACAGGGCAGGGCTTGTGCTCCTGGCCCTTGTCCCTGGGTTGACCTCAGCCAGGGCAGCAGCCAGCGTTCTGGTGGGGGGCGTTCAGCGCAGATCCGAAGGAGTCGGGCGGGAAGGTGAAAGGTCGGCGAGGAAGACGGGAACAGGAGTTAGGGATATGACAGAATGGCAGTGAGGAAAGAGAAACAGGAGTCAGGCCAAGTAAAATTAAGGCTTTATTGCCCGGAGCTCCTGGGCGAGGCCCACTAACCCAGGGTGGGGAGTTAGTGAAGTCGCATCCCTGTGGAGGTGGTGTCTGCTTTTATAGGGCAGGGACAAGGAGGTGGGTTTTGCTAGTGTGACAGGGGAGGGGGAGGGGGAGGGCGGGGCGAGGTTGCGGTTGCTCTGCTCCCTGGGTGGGGGTGGGTGAGGCTGAAGACAGTCTCAGCTGTAGCTGGAGGCTAAGACTTGGATTGGGTAGTGCCTATCATCCCCCTATGGGTGGAGCCTCCCAGCACCCCCAACCTGCTCCCAACCTGATCTTTCAGGAGGGCCGGTGCAGGAGGCTTGAGCTCTGTGACCCAGCGCTCCCAGAACCTGGGCCTGAGTCCCTGCTCATCTTGCCCGTCCTGCGAAGGCACGTTCCCAGGGGAAGCCGGGGCCGTGGGCTGCTGCTCCTGCCAGAGTCTGACCGCCTTTCTTTGCGCTCCCGCCCTGTCTCTCCTGTTCGCCAGGCCTGTCTCTGAAGGGTGGCTTGCCCCAGCAGAGCCTGAAGCCCTCCCTCAAGGTGGAGCCGCAGAACCACTTCAGCTCCTTCAAGTACAGCGGCAACGCGGTGGTGGAGAGCTACTCGGTGCTGGGCAACTGCCGGCCCTCCGACCCCTACAGCATGAACAGCGTGTACTCCTACCACTCCTACTATGCACAGCCCGGCCTGCCCTCCGTCAACGGCTTCCACTCCAAGTACGCTCTCCCGTCGTTCGGCTACTACGGCTTCCCATCCAGCAACCCCGTCTTCCCTTCCCAGTTCCTGGGGCCCGGCGCCTGGGGGCACGGTGGCAGCAGCGGCGGTTTCGAGAAGAAGCCAGACCTGCACGCTCTGCACAGCAGCCTGAGCCCGGCCTACGGTGGTGCTGAGTTTGCCGAGCTGCCCGGCCAGGCTGTTCCCGCGGACACCCACCACCCCCCGCCTCACCACCAGCAGCCTGCTTACCCAGGCCCCAAGGAGTACCTGCTTCCCAAGCCCCCCCAGCTCCACCCGGGGCCCCGGGACCCTTCTCCCTTTGCACAGAGCTCCACCTGCTACAACAGATCCATCAAGCAAGAGCCGGTCGACCCGCTGGTCCCGGCCGAACCCGTCCCGAGAGACCCCGGTAAGATGAGCAAGACGCCGTTGCCCGAGGCCGCTCAGAATGGGGGGCCCAACCACCTGTGGGGACAGCACTCAGGAGGCCCGAGCCTGTCCCCCAAGAGGACGAGCAGCGTGGGGGGCGGCTGGGGGGTGTTCCCCGCCGGGGAGAGCCCTGCCATCGTGCCCGAGAAGCTCGGTTCCTTTGGGCCCGGCTGCCTGGCCCCCGCCCACTTCCCAGACGGCCAGTGGGGGCTGTTCCCCGGCGAGGGCCAGCCGTCGGCTGCCCAGTCCGGGGGTCGGCTGCGTGGCAAGGCCTGGAGCCCCTGCAAGTTCGGGAACAGCACCTCGGCCTTGGCCGGGCCCAGCCTGGCGGAGAAGCCGTGGGCCGTGGGGGCCGGGGATCTCAACCCCGCCCTGAAAGGCGGCGGCGGCGGCGGCTTCCAGGACAAGCTGTGGAGCCCCCTGAAGGGGGAGGAGGGGCGGATGCCGACCCCGGCGGCCAGCCAGCTGGACAAGGCCTGGCCGTCCTTCGGGGTGCCCCTGGGCGCCAACGAGAAGCTCTTCGGGGCGCTGAAGACCGAGGAGAAGTTCTGGGATCCCTTCGGCCTGGAGGAAGCCGTGGTGGAGGAGCCGGGCAAGGGGGCTGCGAGGGAGGAGAAGGGCGCCACCGCCGAGGAGGAGGAGGAGGAGCTGTGGTCCGACAGCGAACACAACTTCCTGGACGAGAACATCGGCGGCGTGGCCGTGGCTCCGGCCCACGGCTCCATCCTCATCGAGTGCGCCCGGCGGGAGCTGCACGCCACCACGCCCCTCAAGAAGCCCAACCGCTGCCACCCCACACGCATCTCGCTGGTCTTCTACCAGCACAAGAACCTCAACCAGCCCAACCACGGGCTGGCCCTCTGGGAGGCCAAGATGAAGCAGCTGGCCGAGAGGGCACGGGCCCGCCAGGAGGAGGCCGCCCGGCTGGGCCTCGGCCAGCAGGAGGCCAAGCTCTATGGCAAGAAGCGCAAGTGGGGGGGTGCCGTGGTCCCCGAGCCCCAGCATAAGGAGAAGAAGGGGGCCGTCCCCACCCGGCAGGCACTGGCCGTGCCCACGGACTCGGCGGTCACCGTGTCCTCCTACGCCTACACGAAGGTCACCGGCCCCTACAGCCGTTGGATCTAGGTGCCAGTGTCCCTCAGCGTCGGGCCCGTCCCGAGCTGCCTCTGTGGTGCTTTTGCCCTCACACTTGGGGGCGGGTTGGGGTGCAGAAGTCTTTCTCTCTATATATACATATATAGATATGCATATATATGTATTTATGGTCCAAACCTCAAAACTGGCCCGCCCCCTCCTCCCCGCCCCTCCCCCACCCCTTCCCCAGCACTTTGAAGAAGAAACTACGGCTGTCGGGTGATCTTAATATTTATATCTCCACATTCGTTACCCTCCCTCCCCTTGTTCGGGGGTGGGGGGGATTTTATTTTCTCTTGTTTTTAAAACTCTATCCTTATATATCACCATAATGGAAAGAAAGTTTATAGTGTCCTTTCACAAAGGAGTAGTTTTAAATTCCATTTAAAATGTGTATTTATTGGATTTTTTTTTTTTTCAAAGCGACAATAGTCATGGCAAAGGATCGGCAGGAAAGGCCAGACGTGTTCAACCCTGCCCAGGCGTGCTGGGTCCGGGTGCCCGGCCCTCTTGGGAGCGGACGAGGTGCTCTCAGCTCTCTGCCCTCATGAGCCAGGTGCAGGTGATAGCGCCCCCCCTCTTTCCCCCCTCTCCCCCAGTCTATCCCCCCTGACAGGTAAGCCCTCCCTTCAAGGGAGGGAGCCCTCTGGGGTTCCTTTTCAGTCACCGGCTTGGAGTCGGGGGGGGGTGCCCGGCAGGGGGGGACAGGTGCACCAGGCACCTGAGATGCTGGCGTAGATATCCCCAGAAACCAGGTTGGAAGTAGTCAGCTTCTCGCTTGCTAGTCTCCACACTGAATCCCCTGTCCGTTATTTATCGAGTCACGCATGTCACGGTTCCCTAGGCAGCACCTCACGATGGAGCTGGAGTCGAGGGGCTCTTCGGAGCCGTTTCCACCAAGTTTGACAAGCCAATGAATACCGGGCCGAAGAAATTTGTCTTCGTGGCAATTTTTTTTCAATGCCCCAAAGTCTATGCTGATACCGAAAAAGGGCTACTGTATCTTAAAAAAAAAACAAAAAAACAAGAAGTTGAACCCAAGCTGTGAAAAGCCAGCCGGGGCTTCCGAGCTGCTGTGCTGTGCTGAGCCTGGTGCTGTAGTGAGTATCATGTGCGGGGATCCCCTGGACTCCGGGGCAGCAGGGCGCTGCCCTCGGCGGGAGCCCAGCACACCAGTGTAACAGCAGTTATTGCATCTCTCCTTATTCCTGGATTTCCACAGTGGACTATGGTGCATGCCTCACACCCACGCCCACCTCCTCCTGGCTATCATGGGGGGAGCGGGCCTACACTTAATTTTAAAATGCAAGAGTCAAAACGTTTTCAGCTGGTAGCTATGATTTTCCTCCCTAATTGGTGCCATTTCTCTATTCGGTCATTTTCTCTTTTCCTTCCTCTCCACCCCCCTCCCCCACTACCCCCCCTCCCCCAACATGCCCATCCTAAAAATCTGGTGCATTCATTCAGTTCTTTGAAATGAGAATGTGGTGCTTCATTTCTGCAATGTCGTTGCGCGAGGTTGGGCCTGACAGATGGAAGCAACAGTCATCGACAATAAGTCAACCTTCTTGGAGTGTTTGTTTTTTTTCCTGTGGTATTAACACAAGGGCGGTCGAGCTACCCATGTGGATGTGTGGTGAGCGGGAGGTGGCGGCAGGACGCACGGGGGTGTGACCACATGGTAGAGGACCGAGGAGGCCTGAGGTGAACGGCAGGTGTTGATCGGGCAGTTCTATTCAGATGTGGGTCTTTGCGAGACGAGTCTAACAATCGGATGACCATGGTGAAGGCAAGTTCCAGGTGCCTTGTGTCAGAGCTGAGACCGACCCCCCCTCCCCTCCCCCTTCTCCCCCTCCACCCCAACGGCGCTTGCTGTAGCCGTCTCAGACACACTGGCGGGGAGTCGCTGAAAGATGTCCTCTGAGCATTCATGTGGTCTGGTTTTAACTGTAAATAGTGAAAGATTTTTTTAAGCACTTTTGCCTAGATTTAAACAGCAACTTGAAGATATGTTTTAACCTGTAATTGTGGGAGAACTTGTACATAGTAGCTGAATATTTAACGTGCTTTGTCTAGCCTTCACTTTTACCATATTCTGTAAAGTTGCATTTATTTTACAGGACAAAATGAAATATTATTGCTTTTGAAATAAATACCCAAGAGCTTATCAGGATTTAGAATTATTCAGAACTCAGATTTATAGGAAAACCTCTGACCTTCGGTTTGACCAGCTTGAGGGAGCAGAGTCTTTAATGAGCATGCTAATTTTCTAGTTTTGAGGAAAAAGTTGGGTCCTTGAAATGCTATTTTGCTTATCGCATCAGTACTTTTATGCAGGTCTCATTTGACTCCGTGTTTAGGTAGATGCGGGGGTGCCTTGAAAACTTCATTTTAAATGATCTTAAGCAAGAAATAACAATATTTTACGAAACATTTGGAGTATGTGACCGTCTGTATGACCCTTGAAAGCCCCAGGTCGGCTGTTGGTTTGGAAGGGCCGGAGTGTAACCCAGGTGATTCTGATACTTGGCTTGTGTGAATCTTCCTGATGTGTGTTCAGTAGCGTCTTCCCCTGTCACCCTTTGGTAGCAAAGCCATGAGATGAAAGAAGGAACCAGTACAAGCTCAAAGAAGGTCATGTCCGTCCACCCCATCCCCCACCCCTGGCCCACACAGCCTTTGCTTCATGCATGTCTAGCTTAGCAGACAGGCTGCAGGAGAGTGGAGAGGCAGCCTGCCGGGGATGCTCCCATCCCCTCAGAATGGCGTTTCAGAAACTCGGTGGTGCTGTTGCCGTGCTCAAGCCCATGCTGATTTTGACACACTACATGTCTAACCTACCTCAGATCTCAGTCATTAAAATGAGCATGCTTTAGACGTCTATTGAAAAGTAACTATGCACAGCTGTTTATCCCCCCCACCCTTGCTGCTGAAGGTTTCTTAAAAGAGTAAAATCAAATTTTTATTTTTTACTGGCACTCTCATTTTTTTTAATTCCTAAAGATGATGAACAATTTTATCATGAGAAGAAAAATAAAGCCATTGCAACTCAAGAACCTAACAGCATGACCAAGCTGGAAGAGTAAGGTTACAGCAACAGTCTTCTAGTCCCCCACCCCCACCCTGTCCAGATACCACAGACGCTCCCATCCTCTCCTGTTCCACGCCCCTGCCTTTGGCTGGCAAGGGAAGTGATTGCTAAGTTCTGTGCTAAGAGATTTTTTTTTTTTTTAAATAAGAATCGCTTGGGGGCAGGTTCTCGCAAAATAACTGGTGCTAGCAGCTCAAGATACCGTTCTCTCACCATCCGAAATCTTGGCTAAAGGGGATGGTGGAGGTGGAGGTGGCTTGTTGGTTAGCAGGGCCCAGGTTTCCAGCCTGGCTTGACAGCGGTGTCCTAAGAGATGATGCCTGCTCCAGCTTGTTCCTCCCACCAGCTGTTTCTGGAGACCGTAGTTGGCGGAGCCAGGGCTTCTTAAGGAAAGGCGAGGTGTTGGATCGCTTTGTGTCAAACAGCAGTCGGTGTGAGGCTGGTTGGCGATGCGTAGCTGGTCCCTTGGCCACCTGGCGAGGGCCCCTGCCAGACCGCGTGGTGTAGCCACCCCAGAGCTCGACCTCAGGCAGCGCTGGTGGGAAGTGATCTTCCTGACGTGCCTCAACCCATCTCTCTTCCTGTGTTACTGAAGTGTGATTCCATGGACTAGGAAGCATTTTTATGAATTGATATCGTCTACATACAATGGTGCTATGGTGTTTCAATGTGACTGTCCCTGGTCCTGTCTTGCTGAGGTGCTATCCATGTTCTGAAACCACAACCAACCAAAAACAAGGTGGGCTCAGTCTCTTGGCTTCCTCCCCCTTCCATTCCCTTCTCGGTGCTGTCTCCGTCGCCCTCCGTTCACCGCACTGTCGCCTGCTCTGAGCATCCTCTGTTGTTGTGCTTCCCTCAGTGGTGGCCGGACAAGGCAAGGTGCGTCCCGGAGACCGCCAGCTCCCTGGCTGTGCGCGGAAGGTGCTTGGTTTCACAAAATCTGTCCTCTCAGGCCTCAATGAGGAAGGCAGGGCCGGGGCTGTTTCTCCCCCTTGCCTTTGCCAAGGCGGCAGGCGTAACCCAAGGTGCAGGCGGACATCTCAGTCGCCCAGGTGGGCCCTGTGACTCCTTCCTCGCCTGGCACTGGCTGGGACCGCGGTGGGCACAGGGCTCAGGCTTCTGCTCCACTGCCCCCAGCCTCTGCCTCAGTGTTGCTTCTGCCCTCAGTGGCTCCCCCATCCTGTTCAGACTAAAGGAAGGAACTGTCTTTGCTCACATGGTGCCGCTGAGGGTGCTTTTTTAGTTGGTGCTATTCTCAGTGTCTCGAGTCCCCAGAAATTGAGTTAAAGACATCACAGGAAGCTCCATGTTGTGTCATCTGCTGTCACGGTGATTTTTTTTTTTTTTTAAATACCTCAAGAACAGGACATCACGACAACTTTTAGGAGAGTCGATTCTATGAGAATCTGGGACCTTGTCCCTCGGGTGACGTGGCTTGACCTTGAAAAGCCTGGGGTCGTTTTCTTTTTCCATCCTTCAGCAGTTCAAAGGACAGAACTTACTTTCCTTTTGAGTTTTGCTTTCGGATCAAATGTGAATTGCCTATGTCCATCTCATTGAGCTTTTTTGAGTCATCGTTGCTGTATCGGAAATGACTCCCACAAAAGCCAGGCTCCCTAGCCAGCTGTGTCTGCTAGCGTGTGCGGCCAACTTCAACATAAACCTGGACCAAAACAGACATTTTCTGAGGTGCAAACCACCCCCCCCTCCCCACCCCCAGCAGAGGTTCTCCAGCCTCATGCCCGCAGGAGGCCCGCCTCCGGCGCTCCCAGCCCTCCCTCCGGCAGAGCCGCCATCGCAGCAAAGCAATAGGCTTCTCCCCTGAGCAGAGGCTGCAGCACAGAAATGTAAGGTCTCAAGTTGCTTTTTGCCTAAGAATCAGTGAGCGATTTGGCCTACTTCGTTTGCTTCTATTCTGATATCAGGGATGCTTTTTGTAATGGTATCGTTTGCTCTCTTTTCTCATTTGGACTGCCCCATCATTCAGGGATAACTCCTTACTCTTCACAGGGGGATTTCAAAGCTACTATTTGGCCCATCTGACCATCCAAAATTTGTTGGTTCCGACACTTTTTTTTTTCTTTTGAGGGGAAAAAATGGAGAAAAACAGGAGCGATCTGTCATTTCTTTTTCATAGATTCTAATCAAAAGAAACAAGGGCAGGTTGTATTGTGACATACTAAACGCATTAGGCTTAACCCTGTGGCTTTCTGATGTGTTTTGTTTCTTCTCTCTTTGAATTCCTGTTTGGTTACTTGGCTTCCCAATGGAGGTGAACTTAACAACCATACTTGAATATTCCGTCTTGACTTTGTAACTGTGGCTACTTGAAATGAAGTTTATCTGGGGTTGATGGATGAATGGTAGATTTTTGCAATGTCTCAAGGCAATAGGATGTGTATTATTAAACTGTAGATATTCTTAGTACAGTAAATTTATGCTGATAATTTTATTTTGTATAATTTTTACCTTTTTGTTAATATTTTTTCCTCCCACTTTATTGGTTTGCCTCCTGAGCTACCCCTCCTTGCCTCCCCCATTTTCTCTCCCCCAGTGTTTCAGTAAATTTAATTTAGGGTGCCTAGAAATTGCAAGTATGTATCCTTTTTGATTTGTATTTTATTATAATTTACACAAACAACTGGGTTTGTGAACTGTATTACTCCTGGTATCTTTAAAATATTGTGGGTGTTTTAATAAATTTTATATTTATTTTTTGCACTCAAATTCAGTGTGGGTCCTTTACCCCCCCCCCCCAACTACTGTTTGTTCCTCTACAAACACGCCCTCAAGAACAGCAGTGATAACGCTCTCCTTATCCCTGTCCACCACCTGCATGTAAAGTAATATTCAAAGTTGGTAATATTGATCAGTTGGTAAAACCAGATGTAAAGGAGGTGGGGTGGGGGTGGAGTGGGGAATAGATGGCATTTTTCCCACCTGTTCCCCCCATTTAAACAAGTCACTTCTGATACTATGTTTGCTAGAGATCCCCAAGTTCTCCCTCCCACTGGCCTTGGGGGAAGGAGCTCTTGTAATACCCTGTTGATTTGGATTACCAATTGTCGTGGTGGCTCGTCTTGGAAAGGGAACTACGAGTTGAGGGAACATTGGAAGAAACCTTCCTCTCCGACTTGAAACATCTGCCTGAAAAGAATTCGGCACCCCTGAAAGACGACCAGCCCAACAGTCTCTGAAGATATCAGCCCCTCTCTCTAGTGGAAGCCAAGAGCCCTTTAGCTCCTAGACAGTAGCTCTGAGGGCACCTGACTGGAAACCCCACAAACATGGTGACTGCCAGGCTCAAGCCTCCTGGCTTTGGAGACTAGACCTGGCCCCGCGCCCAGCCCTTGGTGTCAGCCTTGGCAGCGCCTCAGGGAAGGCTGGAAGGTGCCTGCCACAGTAGAGATGGACTCAGTCCTACATAACTACATACTTTTATCTCCTATGGGGGAAAAAAGTTTGTAAAGAAATACCTGAGCCAGGCATGGGGGTGTGTGCCTGTAATCCAGTGCTGGGAGGCAAGAGGCCTAGGATTGCTTGAGTTTTTGGTTTCGAGACTACCCCAGGCAACGTAGCAAAACCTGGTCTCAAAAAAGCCGGGCTCTAGTCTTTTTGCTGGGTGCGGTGGCACACGTCTTTAATCTCCAACCTTGAGAGTCTGGAGGCTAGGAATTCCTTGAGTCCATGGGTTTGAGACTACCCCAGGCAACATAGCGAGACCTAGTCTTGGAAGGGAGGGAGAGAGGGTTGTTTGCTACGGCTCCATTAAGAAGACAGCATTGGTAGATCCTGAACCCAGCTCCTCCCACAGACACAAAGTCTACAGCTCGATCTAGAAGAATTTCCTCTAAAACTAGCTAAAAAGGCTTTACAACAGTGGATAAAAGAGCTGCACTGAGATACAAGAGAGACACAGTCTTGCCAAAAGTTCTACCCATAGTCAGGGATATAAACATGGACCTTTCACTGAAGAACAAGGGATGTGTGCTTGCGTCATCAGGAGCCGTATTCCTTGAGACTGACTCCTAGAAGCCTCCACAAACACTCTGAAAACTAATGAACTACAGAGAAATAGGCACTGGTGAGTGCACACTCCTAGGGTTCAAGCACAAACTCATTGGCCACGAGACCCAGCACAAAGGCAGCAGTTTGAGAAGAACCTAGACTGTATGTCAGGGAGATTCATTCATTAACCTCAGGGTGGCAGAAGGATCTCTTGGGACCGAGACACTAGCGGGCACATCTTGGCATTAACCTGCCGGCATTGCCCCCATGATGCTGCAAATGCCAGCCAGCTCACACAGGACCCCCTTCCAGATGAAAACCAGTAGCTAAAAACTGGAGGAAAAAACCCTACCAAGAATGGTCTACCTGCAAAGGTAAATCACTCAGAATCGATGGGGAGTTTTTCAGATGATTAAAAGCTAGAGTTCATCACCATTAAACTGGCAGTACCAGAAATACTAGAGGGACTTGCTGGAGCTGAAAATGAAACAAACCAGCAACAAGAAAAAAAATATCACTGGTAAAGGTAAATATATAGTAAATGAAACTAGTCACTCATTAGCTAATTTAAGGATTAGGCGACAAGTAGTAAAATTGAAACTATAAAGCAATTAGAGATACGTGAGAAACTGGCATCAAAAACAACACAGGACGCCCAGTTCAGCCATCCTGCCGGACACTGAGCCCTTAACCACCCAGCCTGCCATGTTCCTTTTGGGGTTCGGGGAACACAAGGTAAGGAGGCCCTGCCAGGGCGCCTGGGGGCACCACCGGGCCACCATACCACAAGGTGGCTGGGGCGAGCAGGGGTAACACTGCCCACATGCCCTCTTCAGCCATGCTACCAGGCACTGAGCCCCCCCCCCGTCCACCACCGGATGTGCGGGCCGGTTGGGGGTAGGGGAAGTTTGGTGGAGGGTTGTGGGTGTTAGGAGTCATTCCCTCTGGTCTTCTCCAAATCCAGTCAGTCCTCACCAGAAGCAACTATATCAGCGATTCAACAGCAGTTGCACATAAATACAGAGGTGAAAAAGTATTCCGGAACAATGAACATGTCAGATCCATGGGACAACAGGACTATTATGACTGGTTATAGCCGGGCACAGTGGCTCGTGCCTGTAAGCTTCAGCCTATGAAGCGGCTGGGGCTAGGGATTGCGGTTTGAGTCCCACCTGGGGCCGGTAGCAAGACCTAGTTCCAGAAAATAGCTGGGCGTGGTGGTGCACACCTGTCATCCCAGCTACCTGGGAAGCTGAGGCTGGGGATTGCTTGAGTCTGTGGTACCCTGGGCAACGAGAGCCTGCGGTTCCATGGGCAAAAATAGCGAGATCTAGCCTCAAAAAAATAAAAAAGACTGATTATAGAGACCAGTTACCTCAGAATTACAACCACTGTGATCTACAATGATGGGAACGAAAATTCCCCTTCAGAGATGCCTTCAGCATGATCACAGGACCCTCCCACTTTAGGGGGTGAGGAAAGCCACAGAGACGGGTATTGGCCCCACGACGAACCGGGCCAACCATCTGCCAGGGCTTATCTCAATCAAAAAAAATTGGTGCACAACTTTGGCTGGGAGAACGCTCACAACACCAGCAACCAGAACCACAAAACAAAGAAGGAGAAAAATATGACAGAAGATGGGCCGGCACAGCTGACTAGAAAGGAAGAGGAGGCTCTGAAAGACACAATCATGTATGAACCGGTGGCCAGCAGCAAAAAGACACTTGGAAAACTAAGCACAGGTCACTGTGTCCCAGGAAACCATGTCCACACTGGACAAAAGGACTTTGCTACAGGAAAGAAAAGGAAGAACCCAAGGTACCAAAAATTAATAAATTGCAGTGAAAGAACAGATGCAGAGACCAGGGGTTGGGGTGGGAGAGGGGAGGAACACCCAAAAGGCAAGGCAAGGTAAATAAACAAAGCTTATTCCAAAAAAATTTTTTTAAAAGAAAATTACATGGAAGGTTAAAAATGTAGTTTTAGAGTGAGTTCAAATTTATTCTCTGAATTAAAATAGAATGTTGTAACTTCATGGTTATTGAAAAGCCAAAACCTATAATAGAAACACTAAAGAGAAAGGATATACCTATCACCAAATTAAATGTAAATGGACTAAATTCTCTGAAAGGTAGAGTGGCTAAATAAATTTTTTAAAAAAGCACTTTTTTAAAAAAGCACTCAGCTAAGACAGTATTTACATACACAGCCATCCATGACAACAGACAACATATTCTGAGTGCTCATAAAACATTCTCGATGATAGACCCAAAGTTGAGACATAAAACCAGTTTCAATAAATTTATGGATGTTAATCATATCAAACATCTTTTCAGATCATAATGGTATGAAACTAGAAATTAAAGGGTAAAGCCGCAAATATTTGGAGATTGGACAACTACTAAACAACTACTGGGGCAACAGTATTTGGAAGAGAAACTTTTTTAAGAAGCTAGAGAAAAAGGCAACTTTTTCTTCCTCAAGAAAAATATCAAAAATTAAAAATATAAACTTACACCTAACGCAGGTAGGAAAATCATACCTAAATTAGAAAAAGCAGAAATGCAGTAGAAAGGAGGAAATACTCAAAGAGCAGAAATACATGAAAAAGAAAGTTAACTCAAAAGATTAGTGACCCAAGACCTAGTTCTTTGAAAAGATAAGCAAAAAATAAGCAGACCATTAGCCAGGCTCAGAAATAAAAGACAAGACAAAATCAGAAACGGAACATTAACGGATTTTATAGAGATTCAAAGGGGCATAAGGCTGTTAGAAACATTTCTAGGACAATTTTGATAATCCAGAAGAACTGGACAAATTGGAAACAACATTCCAAGGGTGAGTTCAAAGCAGAAAATCTGAGTAGCCCAGTCACAAAAGGAAATTGGAATAGTACTGCCTCCCAAGAAACAAGCCCAGAACCAATTGACTTCACTAGTGAATTCTATCCAACATTCAAAGACTCCTCAAGCTCTTCTAGAACATTGAAACGAAGGGAAAAGCATCCAGACACATTTGTAAAGCCAACAACACCCTGATTCCAGAACAAGGACATCACAAAAATAAAAAGGCATACCACTATTTTTGATACAAAGATGCAAAATTCTCAACAAAATATTAGCAAACAATTCAACAATAAGAGAATCATACACCATGATCAAGTGGGATTTATTCCAAGGATGCAGGAATATTCAACAAATCAATAAACATGCGCCACATGAACTAAAGGATAGAAATCATATCGTGGGCCGTTGGACGCAGGTTGAGATGAGCTTTAGATAAAAACACTTTTTTATCTGTTTAGTCCCCTCTGGAACACTAGAGGGTGGGAAACAGCACGTCTCTCACCTGTCACCCAGCTTCCTAACCTCTTTGGAATGTCTCAAGAGACATATGACCTATTAGTAATGACTGTTACCTCCACAGGTCAATTCTCATGTTACCCAATTCTCATGTTCTCACCCATACCCCTGCTTTATGTATGCTTGGGAATCGGGTTACTACTTCCTCATTAGCTGATTGTGATCATTTCTCGGCCAGGGTGTAGAAGGGGCTTCATAACTTCATTACAGTTGGACCTGGACATGCTTCCCAGGATCCCCCCTACTGTGGGCTGGCCTCACAGATTGCTATCCATCTCATTTGTCTCATTTCTTCTTTTTTCCCACATGCAACTCCTAACAACTGATGGGAACCCACACATGTGGCTTGTTACTCTTAACTTGCCTGTCTACTCGTTTCTTTCCTGGGAGCTGAACGACCCCCTGAGTTCACTAAGACTTAATGGTGGTTTGTAAGCAACCTCGCAGCCTACGTCATTTGAACAGGACCTGGCTCTGACCTGAACTGACACTGAATCCATCCAGTAAATCCTACTTTGTCTTATTCTAAACCTTATGTGAAGAATAAAAAAGATAAAAACGCCATGCACAAACACAACTGCCCATGAGCAGTGAACAGAAAAGAGCTGGAGTGACCAGGTGGCTGGAAGGTGCTCTGACTGGTGAGTTTGGAAAACCTCTCAGGAAGAGATAAGATAAAAAGGTTAGAGATATAATGAGGCAGGATTTGCCTTGAATTGTTACCCAGCACTAAGAGAACACACTTGAAAAGCTCTGGCGTCTGGGAAAAGGTAAAAGACCACCCCGTGCCCTTATCATAGTCAGTCATATAGTTAAAAGTTTTGCTCAGCAGCTTCTTCTAAGAGAAGGGAGAACTCTGAGTGAGGCAGTCTTGATCAGGTCAGCAACATCTGATAAGGATGAGCAGGGTACAGTAACTGCTCCGATCAAGTATTAGGAATAATACTAATATAACTAATATAACTAGTATAACTAGTATAACTAATATAACTAGTATAACTAATTCTAGTTATACTAATTATAGTTATACTAATTAGTTATACTAATTCTAGTATAACTCGGAAAATACTGTCTGAGGTAGGTGAGTGGAGTAACCCTTCCAGAAAAGCAAACATCTGAAAATCAAATCCATTTTGATCAGGTAAAACAACATGCCAGCAACTCATGGCATGCTCCAGATGAAAATGAGCCGCAGAAGGCATTTCAGGATCTGCAAGCAAGGTCTCAGTGAGACCAGTGCAAAGTTCCACACCCAAGTAAGCAGGGTAGTAAAATAACCCAAAATAAAGGGGTCAGAAATATTTTAATCCATGCCTACAAGTAGCACTACATCCCAAGTAAAGTCAATCTTAAGAAATTACAAGGAAAGTAATATTAGCGAGCAGATAACGAAAAACTCAAAACTTAAGAATGCAGACTTAGTGCCATAGAGCGTTTCAATGCAAACAATTTGGGACTTTCCCCAAAGTTGGTTGACAGGAGTCAACTTCGTGTATGTCAACTTCCAGAGTCTGAGTCTCCTTTGTCCCCAGTATGGGGGGAAAAGCCCATCACTGGGCCAGTAAAAAGTATCTTAAAATCCCCCACTTAACAAAACTCAAGAAAGGGGGCAATCTTTAACCTAGCCCCAGAGGGGGAAGAGAGAAGAGTGAGTGTTCTGGCTTCACTGCTAGGTACTCTCTCCAACAGCCCTGCGAGGCTTGTTCCATGATTATCAATATAAATAAAGTACTATTCTCTGGAAAAACTGGAGCTTTATCCTGCAAAACTAGCTTTCAATCCAGTTAATTAAGAGCCAACAACTCTTTCCACCCCCAGGCAATCAGGGTGGAGCAGTCAAAATAGCTTTTTAAAATAGAAAGTTTTCAGAAAGAAAACCCTTACAAATTAACTATAAAAGACAAATTTAAGGGTCTGTTAGGTACCCTATAATAAAAAATAATTCTCATATGCCTCAATTATAGACAGTATTTTGCTTGTATACACCAACCCTATCAAAATTAACAAAAAACTTCACAGGTATGATAAATCTAAAAGTTAGTTAAAAATCACCCCTGTAAAAGATGTAACAGAGCAACAAATTTTAGGTATTTAGGACATTAAATGACAAAAGATATACCAATTCCATGAAAGCTGAAATCATCACCAAATAAGGAATATGTTCAAAACTTGTCTTTTTGACCTCTGCCCAGCTAAAGAGTGGGTAGAGCATGAGATTCTTATCCTCAGGGCCGTAGGCTCGAGCACCATTTTAAAACAAAAATCACGCTTACTTCATTAATTCAGGAATTTCCCACAGTCATTACTACAAGAAATATTCTTTGTTAAAATATTGCTAAAATTGGATACATGTAGCTTAACCAATGTGGTCTTTAAAAAGTAAAATAGAAAGTTGTTTTATGTATGTAATTTTGTTTTATTTAACCCAATTATGTAAGATAAAATATAAAATTAAAATATAATTTCAAAACGTTCCTAGGAAATTTAAGGACCATAAAAGTAACTCTTCAAAAGGCATAGCATTAAAATCCTACTTTCTAAAGAATTCTTAAAAGTCTTGAAAACAAAGATTTTTCAAAAGGTATAATCGCTAAAATTCTAATTTCTACAAAATCTAAAAAGTTTTCAAAGTATAAAAATGACCTATTCAAAGATGATACTAACATCGTAGCACTAAACTAAAAAAAAATTTTTTTTTTTTTTGAGACTAGGTCTCACTATTTTGCCCAGGGAACTGCAGGCTTACATTGCCCGAGGTAGCACGGACTCAAGCGACCCCCAGCCTCAGCCTGCCAGGTAACTAGGATTACAGGTGTGCACCACCACACCCAGCTATTTTTTGAGACTAGGTCTCACTATGTTGCCCTGGGCGGGACTCAAACCCAAAGACTCAAGTGATTCCCAGTCTCAGCCTCCTGTCCTAGGCTTGGGATTAAAGCCACACGCCACCATGGCCTGCTATACAAATGTGTTCTTAAGAAACATTAAAACATTAGGTGTAGATTTCTAGTGATTGAATTTTCATGTTTATTTTGTAGTATAACACATCAAAATTAAAATATACTTTAAAATACATGCCTTCCAACAACATTTATTCGGGCTAAAACAAAAGTGAGAAAAGATTAATTTTTTTATATCTTAGTTGTCTATAAATATGAAATTTTAGTGTAAAATGCAACCTAAAACATTTAAAATTTTAGAAAATAAATTTAACAGCTAGTTCATTTATTGCTTTCTCATAGTCAAATGAAATAAATTACGTAAGAATATAACAAGAGCCAGGCACGGTGGCGCACGCCTATAAACTCAGCTACCTGGGAGGCTGAGGCCAGGGATCACTTGAGTCCACAGGTTCAGGAATACCCTGGGCAACAAAGTGAGACCTAGTCGCTAAAACCAAAAAGTCCAGATTAGAAAGGAAGAAGACGTAAAACTACTATGATTCACAGATGAGATCGTAACATCCAAAGACTCTAGTACAAATGTATTAGAAACAATAAATGAAAAGAGCAAATTAAGCACATCACAAAATTAATATGTAGAGATTTGTTGTGACCCATATATGTAAGTAATGAACAGAAATCAGCAAAACACTCCATTTACAATTGTGTCAAAAAGGATGAAATACCTATGTTGGAAGAATTAACATCATTAAAATGGCTATAGTACCTAAAGCAATATACAAAATCAATACAAAAACTCAAAATCCCAGTGTCATTCACAGAAATAGAACAAAAATAAAGTCAAAAAATTTGGATCTACAAAAGACCCCAAATAGAAAATACAATCCTGGAGAAAAAAGAACAGAAATGGAGATGTCAGTCTGACCAACATCAAACTCTACTACAAAGCAGCAATAATCAGAATATGGAATAAAAACAGACACACAAGTTGAACAAAATGGAGGACCCAGAAATAAACCCACATGTATAAGAACAACTAATTTATGATAAAAAAAAAAGTCAAGAACACACAGTAGAGCAATGACAGACTTTCAATAAATGGCAAGTAAATTGGGAATGGGAAAATTGTACAATCGCATTCAAAACAATGAAATCCAAACATGATCTTTCATCTTACACATTCATCAAAATGGATTAAAGATTTACATGTAAGACCTGAAACTATGTAATACCTAGAAGAAAATATAGGTGATATGCTTCTCAGCACTGACTTAGGGTTGTCTTTAGGGACTGAACTCCAATGACAAGGGAAGTAAAAGCAAAAATAATGGGATTACATCAAATGGGAAAAATGTCTGCACAGTGTAAGAAACTACCCATTAAAGTGAAAAGGCATTCTACTGGGTGGGTGAAAATATTTGCACCATACATCTAACAAGGGACTAATATTCAAAGTACATAAATAATTCATTTTTTAAGAAAAACCTGACTTTAAAATGGGCAGAAGAGCTGGGCATGGTGGTGGGCACCTGTAATCCCAGCTACCTGGGAAGCTGAGGCTGGGGATTGCTTGAGTCTGTGGTACCCTGGGCAACGTCAGCCTGCAGTTCCACTGGCAAAAAAGCGAGACCTAGTCTCAAACAAAACAAAGTCTGCAAAAAAGAAAAAAAAGGACACTATCTAATGACAAAAGAGATGAATGCAACAAGAAGAATTAATATTTGTTAATATGTCTATTCCCAACATAGGAGTACCAACATACATAACAGATCTATAGGGAGAAACTTACAGGAATACAATAATAGAAGATTTTAACAACCCACTTATATCAGTGGATTGATCATTCAGGAGATATCAACCAGGAAACAATGGCCTTAAGTGACACATTAGACCAGATGCACAGATATAAAGAGTATTCTATCAAAATCAGAATAATTCATCCAAATCAGCAAAAGGCACATTCTTCTTAAATGTACTTGGAGCTTTTCCATAATAGGTCACATGTTAGGCTACAAAGTCTAACTAAATTTAAGAAGATTGAAATATTATAAAGCATCTTTTTCAACCACAATACTATGAAACTAAAATTCAGTTATAAGAAGAAAATTGGAAAGAAATTACAAAATGTAGGTCATAGGCAACATGTTATTAAATAATGGGTCTACAAAGAAACTAAAGGAGAAATCAAAAAATACTTGAAGACAAATGAAAATGGAAATAAAACACCCAAAATCTATGCGATGCAGCAAAAGTGGTTGTAAGAGCATGTACCTAGCAATACAGGCATCCCTCAAGAAACAGATCTCCATCTAATTTTATACTTAAATAAACAGGGACAAGAAAAGCAAATGACATGCAAAGTGAATCAAAAGAAATGATAGTAGAAATAAATGAAATAGAGACCAAAAAGAAAATGGAAATGATTGGTGGTGGGATATTCCCATGGGGATCAGCAATTATAATACAAGCATGTACTGTAAAAAAAAAATCCAAAAAGAAAATTTAAAAAGAAAAAGAAAAAAAAGTTTAGACTCACAAAAAAAAAAAAAAAAGTGCAACTAAATAAGAAATGAAAGAGTCGAAGGTAAAGCATGGTGGCACGTGCCTGTAATTACAGCCTACAAAGCAAGGCTGAGACTAGGAATCGCTTGAGTCTGTGGGTTCGAGACCCACCTGGGGCAACATAGTGAGACCTAGTCTCAAAAAATAGCTGGGCGTGGTGGTGGATGCCTGTAATCCCAGCTACCTGGGAAGCTGGGATTGCTTAAATGATGGAGTTGTATGATAATTACAAAATAAAAATAATTTCTTAAGAAATGAAATCTGTTACAACGGAAACCACAGAAACACAATGTCATATGAACCAATAAATCGGGCAAACTAGATGAAAAGGATATATTGATAGACTCATACAATCTTTCTAGACTGAAAAATGAAGAAATAAAGTCCGAACAGACCAATTTTTAAAATTTAAAATTTTATTGAAGAACATTGGTTTACAACATTACATATGATTTAGGGGGGAAGGTTCGCACCTCTTCAGATGGAAAATAAGCATTTTTATGTCCTTGTTGAAGCAGATGAAATTGATGTACACCACCCAGAAAGATAATAGTGCTGGTGGATCTTTCTCTCCTCCCACTCTCCCAGCCCATGGACACCTGTCCTGAAACTTCAGATAATAGTGAAAAATCCAGTTATGAATAGACCAATTATTAATTCAATCTCTTGGTAAGTATTCAAAATTCAACAAACGAAAGTCCAGAGTTACATGTTTTCACTGGTGAAGTCTACCAAACACTCAAAGAAGTTTTAATATCTAGCCTTCTTTTTTTTTTTTGAGGCTAGGTCTTGCTTTGTTGCCCAGGGAACCACAGGCTCATGTTGCCCAGGGTACCACAGACTCAAGTGATTCCCAGACTCAAGTGATTCCCAACCTCAGCCTCCCAAGTAGCTAGGATTACAGGCATGCACCATCACACCCAGCTATTTTTTGAGACTAGATCTCCCTATGTTGCCCCGGGCAGGTCTCGAACCCATGAGCTCAAGTGATTCCTAGCCTCTGCCTCACATAGACTGCGATTAAAGGCACGCGCCACCAAGCCCGGCTATCCTTCTTAAAATGGAAAAGGAAGGACCAGTCCCCATTTCACATGGTTAACATTACCCTCATACCAAACCCAACAAAGCAAAACATGAAATTATTCTAATATTCTTCGTAAACATAGATGCAAAATTCTCAGCAAAATACTAGTAAACAAGATTCAACAACACAGCAACAGGATAACATACCACAATCAAGTGGGATTTATTCAAGGGAAACTAGGAGTATTCAATACCCATAAGTCAATCAACTTGAAATACCACATTAACAAAATGAATGATAAAAGTCATATCTAGTCAATTGACATATAAACAACAACAACAAAAACCAACAAAACTCAACATTCTTATATGATTTTTAAAACCTCAACAAAGTGGGAACAAGTGGAGACAACATAATAAAGGCTGAATGTGATGCATTCAAAGCTAACATCATATTCAGTGGTGAAAAGCTGAACGTTTGTCCTGTAAGCAGGAATGGCACAAGAAGACCTACTGTCTCCACTTTATTCAACTTTATTCACTTTATTGTATTTGAAGTCTTTGCCAGAGCAATTAGGCAAGAAAAAAAATGAGATCTCTAGTTTGGGAAGTAGGAATTAGAACAGTCACTATTTGTAGATGATAGGATTGTATTTTTAGAAAACCCTAAATATCCCACACACAAAGAAACCTATTAGACCTAGTAAAAGAGCTTGCAAAAGTTGCAGGGTACAAAATCAATCTACAAAAATTGGTTGCAATTCTGTACACCAAGAAAAACCTACCAGAGAAATTAAGAAAATAATCTTTTACGATTACATCAGACAGCATAAAATACCTAAAAATATTTTTTTTTCATTTTTTTTTTTTGAGACTAGGTCTTGCTATTTTTGTCTGTGGAACCGCAGGCTCTCGTTGCCCGGGGTACCACAGACTCAAGCATTCCCCAGCCTCAGCTTCCCAGGTAGCTGGGATTACAGGCATGCACCACCATGCCCAGCTATTTTTTTGGAACTAGGTCTCACTACAGGCCCCAGGCGGGACTCGAACCGCGATCCTTAGCCCCTGCCGCTTCATAGGCTGAAGCTTACAAGCACGAGCCACCGTGCC
>PVHY01015117.1:0-25620 GCA_004024945.1 Uropsilus gracilis
GGCCCCTGCCGCAGCTTCATAGGCTACCACTTATAGGCATGCACCCCCATGCCCGGTCTTGAACCTCAGTTTCTTTTCTTTCTTTCTTTCTTTCTTTCTTTCTTTTTTTTTTTTGGAGACTATGTCTTGCTATTTTTGCCCATGGAACCACAGGCTCTCGTTGTCCGCGGTACCACAGACTCAAGCAATCCCCAGCCTCAGCTTCCCAGATAGCTGGGAGTACAGCCGCGCGCCACCATGCCCAGCTATCTTTTTTGGAACTAGGTCTAGGTCTCGCTACGGGCCCCAGGCAGGACTCGAACCGCGATCCCTAGCCCTGGCTGCTTCATAGGCTGAAGCTTACAGGCATGAGAACCTCAGTTTCTTCATGAGTGAAATGGGATTAACAGGGAGCACTTGCCTTTCCACACGCCGATTATTGAGAGTCCGGTGAGATGATGTCTATGGAAGTGCTTTATTTCTACAGATGTCAATGATTGCCATTATCACTATTTACCAGCTATATGGACCAGCCTGTCCTGGGTTTCACGTGATGCAGTCCTGTTGGTCACGGGAGGTTGAGAACTGTTTCAAAGCCCCAAGATAATGACCAGAAATGAATCAAGGCCAGAAAAATTTCTTTTTAGGTAGGTCATTCAATTATTATGTATGTTATTTATAATGTTTTCATTTGGGCATAGGTTGAATTTGGCTACCAGCACTGGGAAATAAAAGGTAACATTATATTTGGTGATCAAGCATTTCCAGCCAAATGGCCACGACTCAAAATTTGATTTCCCCTTGCTTTTCAATAAATGGAGGACAACAGAATGTGATTCATTCTCATTATATAGCAACAGGAATTCTAAGCATTGCTTTACAAATGCTGCTCTTATGTCATATTAATGAGTTTTTAGGGGAAGCGCTTTCAGACTTTTAGTATAGTTTTTGTTTTCACTATTTTAGTGGGAGGTGGATAACTAGGCATGAAGATGAACACAAGCTCTCCAAAGCCACAGAACTGATGTCTGAGTTGTGACAACTTATCACCTCCTTTTTTTTTTCCATTTTAACATTTAAAATGTTTTGTATAAGCTTAAAAAAATAACTGAATAAGTCTATGTTTACAATTTTCACACTGACTTTTAATTTATTTTATTTTGGGTTAGTGTTCCCTTTAGGTTTCTGAGAGTTTAAGGTGCCTGCTAGAAGCTGCTTTCTCTATCCCCAAAGAATATTTATACCACTTCTGTGGAATCAGAATCTGCTAAGTGAAGCCTGTTGGCACACAGGAAAAAGTGAAGGAACTAATATTTTCTAAGCATCTACTTCACTAAATCTCATGCTAGATGCTTTATACAGGTCATTTTATTTAATTCTCATACTAATACCACAAATTATGTAAATTCATCCTCATATTTGTGACCTGTAAGCTGAAGTTATTAAATTATATCATCAGGACTTAATCATAACTATGTCACCTATGAAATCTACAGTTCACAAAGATATTCCATCTTTGATTTTAAAATGTCTACATAGTGGGAGTTTTTTTTTTTGTTGTTGTTGTTTTGTTTTTTTGAGACTAGGTAGGTCTTGCTATTTTTGCCTGTAGAACCGCAGGCTCACGTTGCCTGGGGTACCACAGACTCAAGCGATCCCCAGCCTCAGCTTCCCAGGTAACTGGAATTACAGGTGCACGCCACCATGCCCAGCTATAATTTTTTTGGAACTAAGTCTCACTACGTGCTCCAGGTGGGACTCGAACCAGGATCCCTAGCCCCAGCCGCTTCATAGGCTGAAGCTTACAGGCACGAGCCACCGTGCCCAGCTAAAATGTCTACATAGTAGGAGTTATATTTTTAAACAGATGTCTGCTAGGTGCTGATAATGCAAATAATTTATTAATAATTTTAATCAAATATAAAATGAAACAATATACTAATGTTTTGCACTTATATACTTGATGATGATACATCAAGTACCTCAAATTAGATTGTTTCTTTTAGTTGACAAATTCTCTGGGTGCAATGATTTTCTGGTGGCTGAAGATATACTAATATGCACACTTATGAAAGTGTATTGAGTGAGCATAAAGACCATTCTGTACATGTTTGTGCTTTTCTTTATTTTTAATTCTCTCTCCTCCCACTCAAGGTCTGTGCTTTTCGTTACTGATGCCCCATCTTCACTGATGCATGTGTCCACAAGTGGGAAATTTGTATTATCTTTGCTTAAGATAAGCTCTAGACAAGATTTAAAACCTCCTCATGGTTAATTGTTACCCTTTTTCAGCCAAATCTTAGCCCGTTAAAATATAGAATACCACTTTGAGCATAATGTGATCACCCCCTAGTGGAAACTTGCAAATAATATTGGCATTGTGAATCTAAAAGGCAGAGTTGTAGGTGAAATCTTTTTTTTATTAATCATTTTTTTGCTTACATATTTATTTATGTGTGTGTATGTATATATATATATACATATATATGCATATATATGTATATATATATATACATACATCCATATATTTGCAAGGGTTTTCCTTCCACCTTATCACACATGAAACTTCATCTTGATCTTCTTGTGTGTCTCCCTTCCTTGATTTCTTCCTTCCCTCTTCCCCTCCCTGGTTACTTGCCCCAGTTCATTGTTAGCTTATTTTGACAAGCCTTTTCCATTGTTATTTCAGGGAGAAAAAAAATCATCTGTGGAACCAGTTCTAATAACAAATGTTATTATCTGATTTATAGTTCACAATAGTTATACAAAAAAGATATCATTATCCCTATCTTTTGGACAGAAAGCAGCATGTATCTTACCTGAAGTTATGTGGAAGTCTACATACAAACTTAAGTCTGTCTGTTTTTGCCCACTGTATTAATTTGGGGGAACAATTCCTAGCAATTTCTTTATAGAAAAATTATTAAGTGTAATAGGATATCTTTTAAAATAATATGAAAATTGAAAAATGGTTTCAAAAAGCAAATCTAGTCAATGGTTGGACATTTGAAGTTCTGGGTTAATACCAGGTCTTTTTTTTTTTTTCAAATAAGAAAAGAGAAATTTATTTATTTATTTATTTATTTATTTATTTATTTATTTATTCAAAGCAATTTTATTGAAATTTATGTTACAAGTATATATTTTTATAATGTAATGTAAATTCTTTTTATTTAATACTTTATTATATGGATAATTATTTCACATCTTTATAATCCCAATACCAGCTCTTTTGCTAATTCATTTTATCTTTTTTGCCACATGCTGAAGCTAATATACAAAAACCCATTTCTTAAGAGTTCAAGGTGTCTCTTGCGTTTGCCTTCAAACAGCTTAGAATAAACTGGGGAACTAATGGTTGGGAGATACAGAGTCTTAGAAGGTAAGTAATTGAACTTTGCCACTTATGAGTAATGTGATTGTGGACAAATTACTTTGACTTTGACCCCCAGTTTTATGCAAAGTGGAAATAACAGTATCAATCTTGTAGGAACCTTTCTAGTGAGAATTGAATGTTGAACCTTTCTAATGAGAAATTGGATGGTGTCTGTCATGTAGCAGGCACCCCATATACATTCTTGAATATCCTGGTAGTCCTGATTAATCATGATCAATATCACAGCCCAGGAGATACTCAATTCATTGTAGTTACAATTCATATTCTTGCCCATCATTGTATAGTCACATTTCACCTTGCACATGGGAAGTACGCACCCCCATTACTTGGTGGATAATTTTTGGGTGAATGATCTGTCTATTATATGGTTAAGGGATTATTATACTATTGAGTTTGAAAATGATCAGAGCATTCTCTCTTTTAGGGATTAGTCTTACACCTGAACAACAAACTCATTTGTTTGCCAATTGCTCAGTCTGGTGGGAATCCTAGAGAATGGTAAGACCCACATAGCAACAAGGTTACAAGTTTCTTTGGCATGAAAGCTGTTCTAGTCCCCTAGAGGTGGGTTGGTTGTGGTGGGCAGTAAGATGAGACCCATACCAGGAAGCATTCTGTTTGGAGATCAAAGGAACAAGAAGCTGTTGAAGTTACTTTTATAGATCCTTTTGGGCAAGAGCAATACTTCTTGATATGATTTCCATATAATTCTTATTTAATGAGGATTATGTTTTCAACGAAAAATAAAAATGGGAAGTGTACCAACTTATAATTTTTTCATACTTTAGGGAGTCACAATCCATATATGTATATTTAAGGCTCTGAAAAATACTGTGAGAATCACTACTTTTCCTATTAATGCCTGGTCTTAAGTGAGTCTCCCCATTTTCCAAGTTAAAATAAAAAACATTGGGAAACACACACATATATATATATATATATATATAATTATAAATATGAGTAAAATAGTCAAACGTGAACTTGCAATATTTATAAATTTAGGTAAGAAGAAATATTTCATAATTATATACTATAGAAAAATAAATATTTAGAAACATCATTTTGTTTTGATATCAAATTTCATGAGGTTTCTTCTCACATTTTATTCTCTGGTTTACTAACCTTCTAATTAGTTTGAGGTGCAGTACTTTTAAATGTGTTTGATCTATCACAGTACATTTTACACCCCGTTTCAAGAGCCCATTTGTAAAACAACAAGATTTAAAAATATATAGTCTTCATGTAGGTATGTATTGTGATTGTTACATTAAATATTTTCTTAAAACAATTAAAATGATAAGATTACAATCCCAGGCATAGCTACTAGTCTTTGTTAAAATTAATTCCTTTCTATTCAATGATTTCATCAGGTAATTTTCGTTAATTAGCCACTCCAAATCAGCACTGATTCAATTGAATGTCTACCCTAAATATCAGTTATTTAAAATAAAGCAATTACAGGGGAACCCAGTATTAGGAAAGCTTATATAAAAACTGGAGTACATAACAATTCTTACTTTTCTGAGAGATAATTTAGAAAAAAAGCTTTCACATGTATTTGTCTACCTAGTGTTGTGTGATGTGCATACCTTAAAGTGCCACACATTCTCTTGGCAATGGGGAGCTAATGGGTAGGTGTTATCAGGATAGGTTGCTAGCAGGTGCTCTGGGTGACAAGAGACTATAGTCAAATTTTGTATTTATAACCCTTCTGTCTCTTGTGTTCTCTTGGTTATTTTCTTTGGGTTGTTCTCAGAATATTTTTATTTAGAGACTAGGTCTTGCTGTGTTGCCCAGAGTAGTCCCAAACCCACGGACTCAAGTGATCCCTAACTCAGCCTCCCAGTAGCTGGAATTACAGGTGCATGCCACCATGCCTGGTTTTTCTCAGAATTTTAATCAAATCTTTTGAAAAATGAAGATCAATCACTGTGACCCCTGGAGACACTTGGTCCAGAACTTGAAGTGAAAACGGACAGTTCCTTGGTATAAAAATGATGGTGGGTTGGCAGCAAGATCATAGAGAACCCTCAGGGAAAAGTAATGACCTGGGGATACAGACATTGATCCTCTTAACCTACATCCCTCTTCCCTTAAAGTCTCAATGCAGACTGCCTATTGCAATCTCCCCAGAAGTCTAAAAACCACATGATGCCACCTGAAAACACCAAAGTAAGAATCTGATTATTACTCTAGACTTGCAGTCTTTCTTAGGGTTGGAAGGGTTAAAAAACTCTTGAAGCCTTAAGTCTCTGACACCATCCTTCTGAAATTTTGAAGTCTGGTGTCCTATTAGAAGTCAGGAATTGGGTTTGAACCTAGCAGGCATCTGCATAATGTGTTCTGTTTCTTGAGGTACATCCTCCTCAGCATTAAATCACTTCTAATACTCCCATTATAGAGTTAGATACAGAAAGCCCTGACTTAGCCCGGATGAAGACGCTCCCGATGGGACAATGTTATTGGAAATGGGCAGTCTCATTTCTGAATTGAATTTGAGTGCTGGGAAAGCATATTGGCTAATGTTTCATTCCTTTGGTTGAATTTGTATCTTTGACAACAAATGTCTGTGGTTGAGGATCTACAAGTCTTATCAGTCTCCATTTCCCCTCACTGGGGCAAGCTTGCCCTTTGTCTTCTGCTGATGGGAAAATCCGCATGACTATTTTCAGTCAAAGGCCACCCCCTTGTGAGTTGTGATGAGAGGTAAAAGACAATAGAAAATGAAGACTGGAGTCCTCCTATGGAGGCAGAACCGTTAAAAAGCCATCAGTTTTAGCCATAAATTCCAGGCCCACCATCAGGGAGCGATAGTAATACCTTACAAGTATAGGGTGGGTTACACCTTTTAAAATGCTGATATTCATCACTTTTTCTTTGAACATTCCACAGTAAGTGATGGAATAAATATCAATACCCTCATTTTAGGGTGATGAAACAGAGATTCTCTGAAGATATATCCATTTCTATTGGCAAGGACAGAAAGGGACTAGTAGCTGGATTTTCAGATATTACTCATCATGAGCAACCTCTCAAGGTTGGTCAGATAGACCAATGTTCCCCAAATCTACAGCAGCCTGGGAATATTACAAAATAACACCACTCAGTTTACCTATGACACTCTAGTTCAATATCTCTAGGTTTTAGAGCTCAGGGAATCTATAATTTGAAATAATATTCCTGTAATTTTTCTCTATTTGGACTAAGATTTAGAATCAGCTGGGTATCTTAAAAATTCCATTATCTGGATGGGGGAGGGGCAAGAACAAAGTAGGGAGCACAGTAGACTATGGGTGGACCACCAGTACTTAAGTGGTGGGTGTGATCACAGCATCAAAAGGGGGGCATCTTACACTTCTTAAAAACAAACAAATTTTGCCTCAACAAAATATAAACATATATATTTATATATATATATATATATATTCACAAATACCATTTATCCACATTGTACCTCAGAACAAGTCCATATCTTAGAATCCCTAGTATTGCCACCCAGACATCAAGATATGTAAACATTCCAGTGTGATTTCAATGTGCAACCAAGGCTGAGAAACACTGTTCTAGACCAGGACATCACAGACTCTGTTTTCTAGATTTCATCATAGCAAGTATGGAAAGATTGGGAATGAAATGGGAGAGAAAAAAAAAAACCCCAACAGGATTCAACGTTTGTTTTTGCTTTATAAAAACAATCCTTCACCTCTCTGACTATCAAGTCAGAGAAATTTTATCTCCAATGGGAACATTTATCTCAAAAAGGAAAATGACAGTGCTTACTTCTTAGGAAGACTATGAGCATTAGATGAGATGATGTATGTCAAATCACCAAGGACCATCCAGCTATTCCAAACATTTTCCCAAAAACTCATTTAGTGAATGAATGCATTTTCCCCTCCAGCTGTCCCCTCTGTATCTGATTCCTATACAGACTTAGACTTCTAGGGCAGGAAATAACTTTCCAAAAGTTTTCACTAATGAAATGAGACTTGGAAATGGGAGGTATGTTCTCAAAATTTTCCTTTTGGTTGTTGCTGGCATGTTCAGCCTTCTGCTTGCTGGAGTTATGTATCTGCCAGTTTGCTAAAATGTTTACTCAGAAGGACAATTTTGTTTCCATAATACAGGAACACTCTATCTATTACTATTCACCTTTCCCATTTCTCCATCTAGCTCTTTGAGCTCCACTGAATGTGCCCCCCAAACACCTCTTGTTTAGTCCCATCCAGCAAATTAGGGAAGGTTCTTGAATGTGTTTCTTCAGTAAATGCTGAGTTCACTGTAACCCAAACCCTTTGGAGAACAAATAAAACCATACTATAAAACACCTATTCCCTTGCCTAACAATTTGTACCAGTTGGAACAGAATCTTCTAATATTAGGAATGGTAGCGTGAGAATCATTTCATAACTGCAAACACAAGCAAAAGCGATCATGAAATTATGGATGACTCATTGTCAAAGGAATACTTGAATCATCTCGATCAACCCCGTAGGTTGATCAAATGGGGAAGCTTTTGCATCAAACTAACACTGTGCCATTAGTCTCCTCTCTAATTGATTGTTATAGCTGAGTTTGTCTTGTCCACATCAGGCCTATTTTAAACCTACAATTTCCTCCTCAGTAAGTGAAAAAAAAAACACACCAAAAAACTACCTTTGTTCCTTGCACATATATCTTGTTTCTTTGTTGATAAGGCGGTGAGTTGAGAACACAGATTATTTTTCTTAAGTACCTAACACATAGTAGGTGCTACTACATATACTGCAGATGTGTCACATATACCATTAATTCTATATTCTTTTCCAGTGAAATGTGGCTATTTCTGATCAGCACAGGAGTTTGACCTGTTCTATTTCTGAACTGGGCTGGTTCACCCCTCCTTAGGCAACCTGGTGGTCCCCTGATCCTGGGAGGTCACCATATTGATGCCGAATTTAGTGTGGACACACGATCGGCATAATGCACTGCAGCCCAGAACTCCTGGACTCAAGCGATCCTCCTGCCTCGTCCTCCGGAGTAGCTGGGTCTACAGGCATGTGCCACCTTGCCTGGCAAATGTGGTCATTTCAAACAAGTTAAAGAAATGAAGATTTGCTTTGTATACCAGTTTCTCTTAGGATTCCATGAAAACAGAAATTTTGCCATGATATGTATGCATGCATATATTTGAGAGAGGGAGAGAGAGGAGAAATGGTAAGGAGAGGGGAGGGGGAGGGAAAGGCAGAGAGAGGAGAAAGAGAGAAAGAAGGAATTCTATGTTATAGATATTAGTCTGGGTTTGGGGGGACACAAAAATGAGCTGAGCAGCCAAAAAGAAGTGCTCAGTTTCTGTGTGTGTGTGTGCTTGTGTGTGTGTGCATGTGTATGTACGCATGTGCACAATGAGATGATGATAAATGTTATAGAGAAAAGAAGTATGTTAGGATAAAGTGATAGAGAGACCTATCTCTCTATAGGTGAAGAGCAGACTGTTGCTTTTTAAATGGAGTGGGGAAGGAAGGCCTTTCTAGGAAGATGCAATTTGAGTAAAGTCTTAAAAGACACCAGACAGGGAGTCTTGAGTCTTGAATGAGAAACATTCCAGGTGCAAAGAATAGAAAGTTTATGGTCTCTGAAAAAAAGTATGATCCCTGAGGTGTGGGAGTCCATATTCCTGAAATGAAGGAAATAAAGAATAGGAATCAAAGAAATTAAAAACAAAAAATAGGTAATATCAATCAAAAACTGAATCCTGAGGTTTATTCAATTACCTACCACTGTATAACCTTATATAACTACCTTAACTTCTCTAGGCCTCAGTTTATTCCTCTGCAATATGGGTTATAGGTGATTATTGCAAAGAATACATATGATGCATTTTAAATAATCCAAGCTTATTAAATGAAATACTTAATAAATGTTAGGTTTTATTTTTATTTTATTTTATTTATTTTATTTTTTGAGAGTAGGTCTCGCTATTTTTGCTCATGGAACCATAGGCTCAGGTTGCCCAGCCTCAGCTTCCCAGCCTCAGCTTCCCAGGTAACTGGGATTACAGGTGTGCGCCACCATGCCCAGCTATTTTTGGGGGACTAGGTTTCGCTACGTGTCCCCGGCAGAACTCGAACCACGAACCTGGCCCCGGCTGTGGCTTCCTAGGCTGTCACCTACCTACAGGCATGCACCAACATGCCAGGCCGTATTTTTATTATTAATTAAGAATATAGATTTATTCTGTAAGAAATGGCCAAATACAATACAAGACAACATTTCAGACACAAATAGTTTCTATCTTTTGTAAATTGATCTTTATGTGGCTTAAGCTGGCATGGTTAGGCTCTTACATGGGAACTGTAGAGAGAGTTGAATGCAGAGACCTCAGATCAAATGTAATAAAATAATGAGACAATCTTCAAAATACTAATAGTAGTTGCACTATGCACTAAGGGTCTGGTGATTGGAAGTAGGGTCAATATTTGTCAAGTGTCAATAGTGTCCATAGCAGACTGGACTGTGGAAGGAAAGAACACTGGACAGCAGTGATTGCTGTAAAAGACCTGGAAACAGAAGAGCTTCAGTAAGCTGCTGATCAAATTTCTTCAGGACGATGAGGGGATTATAATGTTCTGAGAGATCACTCAAGCTTAGAAAGAGGAAGTAGCAGAATCTCATCTTCCTGCCTCCGAGAACTTAAGATGTTTGGATATTATACCCAGTGATTTTGCATTTATCCATTCTTTTTTTTTAAGATTATTTTTTAGAAGGCAAAAATAGAGGTTAGAGGTTAAACATGTCTGCCTCATTTGCTTGTTGTAGATTTATTGTTGGACTTCAAAATAGGGAGGCAATGAGACTGAGTATAATTTATATTTCATCAGTCACTGCAGCAACTTAGATATTTATGTGTGTTTATTAACAGGTGTACATGGAAAAAGGATATTCTATAAGACTCATAAGTGAAGACTCACAGTTGCATCTCTCAAAAGTTTCCATTCCAGTTATCACACTTAAAAAATATTTTTTAATGGGACTGTAATTCAGTTACTTTTTCCCTGGAAGTACAATGCCTGGGTAGACCAGAAAGCTCACTAATGAGCCCCAGTGGTCCTCATCCTTAACTGTATTGTACAATCAGCTACAGGACTTTAAAAATGTATGTGCCTGGCTTGGGCTCCACTCCAGAGCATTTAAATTAGACTCTCTGAAGTAATTTCCTTTAATTTACTCTAAAAGAAGCTAAGACTTAAAAAATAGAGTTGGCACAACATTTCTAGCTCTTAGAACAAAAAAAATTCTTGGCTTAATGAATCTTGTGTGAATAACTTTTAATGTATTAAAATTGTGCAAACTCTGACCTAGCAAATCTATCCTGAGGAAAAGAGCAGGAAGAAATGGTCTTGGTGTGTGCAAAAAATTGTTAGCCAGGAATCATTGCAACAATGTTTTCAAATAGTAGAAGCTGGAAGCAACCTACATGTGCAACAAGAGGAGATTAAAAAAAAAAAAAGTGTAGAGACTGGGCACGGTGGCTCGTGCCTGTAAACTTCAGCCTATGAAGCGGCCAGGGCTAGGGATCGCAATTCGAGTCCCGTCTGGGGCCAGTAGCGAGACCTAGTTCCAAAAAATAGCTGGGCGTTGTGGTGTGCGCCTGTAATCCCAGCTACCTGGGAAGCTGAGGCTGAGGATTGCTTGAGTCTGTGGTACTGCGGGCAACGAGAGCCTGTGGTTCCACGGGCAAAAATAGATAGCCCTAGTCTCAAAAAAAAAAAAAAAAAAAGTGTAGTGCAATAATTTAATGGACTCCTTTGCATCTACTAAAAACAATTAAAAACTTACTGAATATAAAATACACATAATATAACATGAACATAATGAGAAAGAAAGATATTATACAATAATATATAAGATGAACTAACTATACTCTGTAAAAAGAAACCTTTGTGATCCGGGCACGGTGGCTCGTGCCTGTAAGTTTCAGCCTATGAAGCGGCTAGGGCCAGGGATCGCAGTTCGAGTCCCATTTGGGGCAGCACAGCGAGACCTAGTCCCAAAAAATAGCTGGGCGTGGTGGTGCATGCCTGTAATCCCAGCTACCTGCGAAGCTGAGGCTGGGAATTGCTTGAGTCTGTGGTACTCTGGGCAATGTGAGCCTGCGGTTCCATGGTCAAAAATAGCGAGATCTAGTTTCAAAAAAAAAGAAAAGAAAAGAAACCTATGTGAAAGTATATTAATAAAAAAACTGAAGGAATAAATATTCCAAAATGCTGTCACTTATATAAGATAGTATTATGGAAATGTAAGCATCCTTGTATACTTCACTCGGTCAAATATAATTTTTCAGATTTTCTATACTATGCGTAAATTATTTTTATAATTAGAAAAATGTTATTAAAAGAAGTTATAGAAATGCCAAGGAGTTAATATTGGAATATTACTCTATAGAGCCACCCATTTAAAAGGTTTAAAGTAATTGACACCTTCATTTTGCATATGTTACATATGTGAAAAGATTCTATAGGTTAACAAACTTTAGACAAATATCCTTGATTTTTCTGTGACTGTAACTATAGGCAGGTCCTTATGCAATGTATGACTTTGATTTTGGAAGAAGAGCCTGAACAACTGACTTAATTTGGCAAAGACAGGAGAATAGAATTTTATGTTCAGTGATTGCTTTTTACAGTTGTTCTGAACTCCTAGACTGTCTTTTCCTTAATATTTTATAATTAGGTACAGCTGCCATGGACTTGGAATGCATTTTCTTCCTCCTCTCACACCCCATATCTACAAGTTAAGTCTATCTCTGTAGTTTGGAAATTGATAGCATAGATCATAGATGATGAAGTGGGATGGTAAATTAAAAAAAATTACCACTACCTTTGAAAAAAGTGGTTTAAGTGTCCTGTGGTAGGACTAGCCTCTTGCAACATATTGATACCACATTGACATTTTTCTATAAAACGTCTTTCAATATGAAATTGGGAAAACTCATAATATTGATTTTGCAATTGATGTAAATAAACATAAAAGTGAGCAGATTCCCTTCTCCAAAATTGGAGTTCAGACCAGCTAAGCACCTAAGATGAGTTAAGGATTGTGCAGTTTGAGAATATATCTTTCTTTTGTGTAGAAAGAGGAGATAGTGTGTAGTTGAACTTATTAACTTTGTGAACTGGGAAGAAAATATTCCCCCCCCCCCTTATTTTTTTGGCGTGTATGTTGATATATCTTGTTTCCAAGCAGAAGGAAGTAGAGATTTTTCACAACTCCTCTTTTAGAAGGCTAGGTGTATCTAGAAGGTGTAGGTCTCTGGTGATATCTTGAGGCATTACTGATAACTCCCCCAATTTAACTTCCTGAAGGCCTCTGTCATGGTTATGAGTGAAGCCTAGGCAAATTTTGGAGAGGGTAGAATTCAACTGATGGGGCTTGGAAACCATTTATCTAGTCATGTAATTCCCAGCCTATCCATGAGTACCCTGCATTACCAAGGTGGCATTCAGACTTTGCCCAGTCAGTGTTCTCCTAGTGAATTCTCTCTGACCTTCCCAACCATGTTGTCTCTTATGATAAAACTGGGGACAACTATAAGAAGGAAGACTGTTTGCCCACATACATTCACAGGCTGATGAAGGGCATCCACAGAGTATTCACTGTAGGAAAGTTGGAACTGGTGGGGCAGGACTGGAGGAGAGAGACAGGGGAACAAATGAATCGCTCAACTTAGGTGTGGGGTGTTTAAGTCAACCTGGGGCAATGACAGTTCTTATATGGAAGAAGGAACACAAAAAAACATGGAGAACTGACCACATTTGGCTATAGTTACATGTCTTCTTTTCTTCCTTAAATTAAATGAAGTAAAAACCTTTGGTACCATTCCTAACATTTGGTTAAGTTCTTAGTAAACATGAGTTTTCACTGACCATCTAGATAGCTGTCTATCTGCCTACCTATCTATATATCCCAAGTGAAAAAACTCCCATATTTGAACTTACCATGACCCCATTGCTCTTCCAGTTTTACATTTTTCGCTGAACTGTCATCAGGCAAGCTTTAAAGGCATATTAAAATATGTATTTAAAATGAATTATACTGCTAATGTGTCTTTGCTACATATTAGTCCATCATTTAAACACATGTTACTTTTTTCTCTCCCTTATGCACACACACATATACATTCAAGCCTCTTATATATACATTAGGCATAATAGCATTATCTAGAAATAGATACACAGGCATTAAGCAATCAAAGTTTATATACACTTAAAGGTACATTAGTTTTATCTATGAATATATCCACAATATATATTTGTCTATGTACATACCTATTTGCTATTCTGTCGCTCATGATTTTTTGGCTCCTAACAGTAAATGATCCACGTGTTTTTTTTGTTTGTTTGTTTGTTTTGGTTTTTTTTTTTGAGACTAGGTCTCACCATTTTTGCCCTTGGAACCGCAGGCTCACATTGCTCGGGGTATCACGAACTCAAGCAATCCCCAGCCTCAGCTTCCTAGGTAGCTGTGGTTACAGGCACATACCACCACGCACAGCTGTTTTTTTGGAACTAGGTCTCACTATGTTGCCCTGAGCGGGACTCAAACCGTGACCCCTGGTCCCCGCCACAGCTTCCTAGGCTGCTACTTACAAGCACATGCCACTGTGCCCAGCTCCATGTATTTTGTAATTAATGCAAGAACAAAACAGTTTTCGTATTTAAGCTGTATTCAGAACATAGTCATGAATAAAAATGCCAACCTTAAAATATTGCTTTTGGTATTTGCATTATGCATTTATTATTATGGAACAAAAACTGCTCTACTCATTTATTTCACAGAGATAAACTGTAAATGTGATGAATGACCAGTTTTTTCCTTAGTTTTTACAATATCAGTTTAAAAAAACTGAGATCCTTTGCCCAGAGATGAGTCTATCTAGGGGGTATAATATTTCCAGTGTGAATACTATGGAACTGGTAAGAAGCTGCTATATCTTATTTCCAATGATGCTACAAGGAAGTTGTGGTTAGACTTTAAAATGCTTTTGTTGTGAGGTAACATAGATGGAATGAGCCATTAAAGGGATTTGTATATTCCTTTTTTGATGTTTCAAAAAGGCAACAAGTTATCTGAGATTAATTAAGTCAGTCTGTTCTACTAACTTAGCCCATTCTAAAAAGAAATGTTATCTTCCCTCTCTCTAGTCATCAGCATCTGGACTAGGGATGGTATTAGTGAAAAGCCAGGGCTCTTTGGAAGGGGAGTTGGGACTTGGTGGTTGATCTTGTAAGTTTTCTGTTACTAAGACAGTGGCAAACCTTTGGCACCATTATTAGTATTTGGTAAGCTCATAGTAAACATCAGTTTTCACTGACCACCTAGGTATTTATCTGTCTGTCTGTCTACCTATCTGACTACTACAACTGGTCCAAGAAACTAAACCATTTTTGTCACTAAAATATGAACTGGAACTACCCTATTTACTTTCTCAAGAAATTACTAGAAAATATTCATTTCAACAGTGGGAGCTGGATTAGAATAGTAGTAAAATAGAGGGGTTGTGACCATGCATTTGCTGAAAGAGTTGCAGGCAATATGAGCAAGTAGAGGAAATGATGACCAAAGAGAAGAGATTAAACAAATCAGGAGTGAGAGAAAACACATAGGAGTGTACAATGCTTCATTAATTCATGATGGTTCTTTAGACATGTCAGGAACCATACCATCTCTTTTCCTGAGTCTCTGCTCTTTGGTTGATTCTTGTCACTAGGAATAGAAATCCAACAGATGTGATTTGAAGTGGGGTACACTTGAAGTCTCACATAATTCAAAGTCTGAAGGCCAAAGTGGTTTTAGGAATGGTTTGGGGATATCATTGAGGCACAGCTTCATTCTCTTTTTCCTATTTCCATATTTAACACTTTGGCTTTTGGCTAAGGCTTTTCCAATCATGGTTGCCTGATGATTTAACAGCTCCATGTAAGTACTGTATTTTCCCAGAGCTGTGTCTCCCAAGGCCTCTTAACCTGTGCCATTGTGGACTGATGTCTCCCTAGACCTCCGGCTCAATTGTGAGATCTCTATATTCATCTTGCAGTTCTAGGTATGACTGCTGTGTTGAATACCTTGCTTTCTGGATTCCTTGTCTTCATTTTTCTTGATTAATTCCCTTTTTTGGGTAAAGAAAATCCTCCAGCAGTTTTCTGAAATAGGGCATGTGGGAAATAAATTTCTTGAGATTTTCAGCATTTGAAAGTATCCAATTACAATCTAATATTTGATAAACAGTTTTGCTGGACATAGAGTTTGGAGGTGATTTTTCTTTCTTTCTTTTAATTTTGTTCTTTAGGTCACAATCTCTGTGTGTGTTCTTTTCTTTTTCCCCTCCCTCCTCCCTCTGATGCCCCTTCCATTCTCTCAAACCCCACTCTTTGTTGCTTATTAGTTGTGCTAAGTCCATTAGTCTCTTTCCTATGGTAGTGTCTTTTCTCTGGGTGAGGGACTGTGTTGTTGGATCCAGGCGAACCTTGCTTTTAGGTTTTCAGTCTTAAGTTTGCATTGGGTGGCCAGGTTGTATTCATTTGTGATCTGTCCATGTTTTCTTGCTGTAGGCCATCTTCTCTAATCCCATCTCCATTACTTTGCTGCTTTTCCTTATGGTTCTGGTGTCAGATTTAGGGGGTCTCCCCCCAATCAGTGTTGGTCAAGAAGTTTCTCTGTGAATACAGGCGTTTGTGAATGGCCTTTGAAGATCATCTCCTCTGCTTCAGTTTGCAGTTTTGATGTGGGGCCAATTACCCCATCTTTGGTCATCCTCTCCTCTCCCGTAATGAGGGGAGGGTATGTTGCTCTCCTTGAAGATATCTCCAAAATGAAGTCCCATTTCTTCTTGACCTGATGAGCATACAAGTGTGCATGGTGACATTGTGTCTCTACGGTTGTTTTTCTAGTCTTGCATGCACTGGTTTACTTGGTTGTCCATCTGCTGTGTCCAGTTCAGGCCGTGAGCTGGACTTTTGCATGATCCCTCACCCGTTCTATGTTGGGGTTGGGGTTGTGCATATTCTTGGTCCTCTGAAGTTTAGCTGGAGTAAGAGAGAAATGGAAGTGGCCTTACCCCCCACCCCCATCCCTACCCCCACCCCCATCCCCCACCCCTACTCCCCCACCTCCCCTCTTGCCCACACACTGGAAGCTCCCAGTGCAGGGGAGGGGGCGGCCCTGCTGGCCAGCTGTACACCTTCCCATGCTCCTGGGTTAGGGGCTTGGGGCAACATGGCACTGCTGAGCCGAGCTGCAGGTGGCTGCCCCATGCAGCAGCCACCTACTGGTGGGTGAGGGCTATTCCCCTACCCCATCACTCCTCCTGGGTCCATCCAGATAGGGGGACTCACCTGAGAAGCCTGACCCCCCCTCGCTCCCCACTGGCAAGGGAGCCCCGAAGGCCAGGGAACCTGAGACAGCTGGATGGCTACCTGCTGGCAGGTAGGGCCTGGAGGTGACTTTTCATTTAGAGGTTTGAAGCATGGTTCTACAAACTTCCAGTTTCTACAGTGTTACTGTAGTCACTGTCATTCTGATTTTTGATCCTTAGCATATAATATGATCCCCCCTACAATCTGCTACATAGCTTTTTCATTCCCAGTGTTTCAATGGTTACTTGAGACCTTTTCTCGTTTATTGGTGTGGCTTTGCATTATGAACATCCCTCTTAATACTGCTTTTGTTGCATCCCAAAGGATATTTGTTGGTCTCCAGATAATTTTTCATTCATTATTTTTTCTTTATTAATACACTAGTTATTCAAAAGCATTTTGATCAGTCTTCACGTTTTTTTTTTTCTTTTGAGATTCCTTTGTGTGGTTGATTTCTACTTCATGCCATTGTGATCAGAAAAGATACTTGAATGTGATTTTAATTATTATGGATATATTGAGGTTTGCTTTGTGTCTCAACATGTGATCTAGTCTTACTAATGTTCCACATGCACTTAAGAGGAATGTGTATCCATTTTGGGGGTTGGAAAGCTCTGTACATGTGTATTAAGCTGATTTGATCAATTGCTTCATTTAGGGCCATTATTTTCTTGTTTACTTTCTGTCTGGATGATCTGTCCATCAACGGAATTATGTGTTGAGATACCCTATTATTAACCTATTATTACTGGGTTGCCATCAATTCCTTGTTTTAAGTTTGTTAATAGTTGCTTTATATATTTAGGTGCATCTGTGTTGAGTAAATATTGATGACAGTTATATCTTCTTGATTAATTGTCCCTTCGCTTATTATGTTCCCTGTGTTTTGAAATTTCATGTCGATGTACCTATTTTTGTTAATTGTGTTTGGCACTGAGTAGAACCTTTCATTGTGAAACTTAGGACCTGCAGTGCTTGGATTTAAAACAAAAACCAATTCTTTTGTAATATCTTCCTCTAAGTTTTTTTTTTCTCTTCTAGAAATTCTACTTGAATGTTGAGCCTTATGCTTTCTATTTCCCTTTCTCCATGCACCAGTTTTGAAACCTTCTGTTCTATTTTATGGTGATTTCTTTTGTTTTATTATCTATTTTTTTTCTTAGAAATTTTTACCTCTTATTTTAATTTTAATAGCTCTTTTCTATTCTTTTAATGTTTCTCTTATGTCTTTCACAAAAAATACATTATTCCTGTTTTATATGTGCAAAATAGACTCTTATTTCTGTGAGGATATGAATGAGAGTTCCTTAACGATGATTGTCTAAGCCTTGACATGAGTAGAACTATAAGTTTGGGCTGAGATCAGCTGGAATGATCTTTGGGGTTAGTGAGCAATGTGTGTGGGTCTTGGCATGGAGAGTGGATTTGTGGGTCATGTACTTGTTCTCTCCTTTCAGACCACTTTTAAGTGAACCCAGGCTCTGTGTAATTACCCAAGATAGAGGCTTTCTTAGACAAGGAAATATCCTAAGAAGGAAATGACCTTTCTTCTTGAATGAGAATTCTCATTCAGTTGAAGGATTCAGAATTTCTCCTCAGCTGAGGAAGAGAGGAACATTCTGACTGAAGAATTCTCAAGGATTTTGTTACTCTCAGGGTCAAACGGAAAAGAAAGTTTTGCTGAGCCTTGTCTTTGAGAAGAAAATTAGAAGACAAAGGTTCAAGGATTTTCAGTTACCCTGAAATAAAACATGGATGCAAGAATAAAAAAGTTTCCAGAGCTCTGTGACTAAGAACACCAAGTTTGCTATTTTATTTCTTGGAGGTAATTAGCAGTCAAACAATCTGTGTTGCTTTGGGTCATCAAATATGATCATGGGTAGGGAGAGCAGCCAATCTTCAAGTGAGATGATTCCAAGGGATTGGGTGGGTGGTGGCAGTTATCACAGGAGAGGAAAGTAAGTTGAGTCTCTGGTACCTACTATAAAGAGAATGAGTCTGTGAGAAACAGACTGAGAGAAAGGCCCTCTTGGAGGTTTCCAAACACAGTGCCTTGTACTATTCAAAGCACTTCCTCACTATGATGTCATCTAATTCTCTAACTGCTCTTTGGATTATGCATAGTTGATATTTTTAGTTCTGCTGTGCCAATAAGTAAATTATTTTTCAGAGATGACAAGGGAAACCAAAGTAAAGAGTTAGGTAGAATGTGATCTGGGACTAGAGACAAGTTCCCTAACTTATGCATCAAAGGTTTCTCAGGAAAGCCATAATGCCACCAGCACCTACAACAGCACTACCTGGTCTGTAAGAGGTCTAGTGTTAGATGAGGTGGGGTAGAAATGTTAGAAAGGAAGAGTGTTCCAAGTAGAAGGAACTATACCTGTATGACTTTAAGGAAGGAAAGATAATGGTATTTCCTGAGAACCAAGAGCAGCAAGTAAGACTGGAGTAAAGAAAGTAATATAGATGTTGGAATAAGGTGAGGTTAAAATGTAGCAGAGGCTAGATCAAGAATGACATTGACATTGAAGGTGAGTTTTCAACTTTTTTATCTAGATCTGTCTTCCTCCATCAAGAGATTCCCTCTTACAAAGCATTAACACACTCCCTCTTCTTCAGACCTTTGTTTCACTAATTGATAACAATTTTTGACCTATTGGTGGTGGGGTGCAAGGAAGGCCTGGTATTATTCTAAGTATGTGAATCTATTTGTACACAACTTTATTCTGAATAATATGTTCTGCACTTCATTGTGTTACTGCTTTCCAAGTGAATATAGATGTTGTGATTCTTTTCAAGATATTTCTGAGTTCCAGAAGCTTTTGGTTATTATGTATATATACCCCATCTCTGATCTCATCAGCCTATCACAATAAATGCAGTGCAAACTCTTGTACTGTACAAATTATTGTGGCTTTCATGTTTCCCCACCCAAAGTGCTATCCATCACAAGTGTTTTCATGAGTAGAGAATAAGTTTTCTAGGTTGTTCCTAGTTGGACCTTACCTCTTAGCCCCATACTATTGTCCCTGCTCTGCTTTCTTCATCATTTATTGCTTTTCTGAGCCCCTATTTCTTCATTTCTATCTTTTGCAACCCACCACCATCTTTATGGATTCCCAATGCATATGTCTCCTATGTAATTTTTGTTTATAGCCCTCATCAGATCCATGGCTACTGTTAGGTTAAAAGCCTCCAGTGACTTTGGAACTCTGGTATAACCTCTTGAGGGTAGAGGGTGGTTGTAACATTTTCCTGAGGTTCACTTCATTCTTGCTATCATCTTTCACCCTTCTACATACATAGTTTCAGCTAATTGATGAGTGCTAGCACAGAGGTGAATAGAGAAGACATAATACAAAGCTACCAGTGATAAGAATAAAGGCATGATTTTAAGAAAAATTATTCTTGGGCCGGGCATGGTAGCATGTACCTTTAATTGCAGCCCTGTTAGGCAAGGATGAGACTGGGAATTGCTTGAGTCCATGGGTTTGAGACCTGCCTGGGGCAACACAGCAAGACCTAAAATATCTGGGCATGGTGGTGTGCACCTGTAATCCCAGATACCTGGGAAGCTGAGGCTGGGGATTGCTTGAGTCTGTGGTACCCCGGGCAACGTGAGCCTGTGGTTCCCCTGGCCAAAATCGTGAGACATAGTCTCAAAAGAAAAAAAGAAAAATTATTCTTATATTTTCAGCATGGGATTGTTAGGTGAATTAGAAGAAGAGCTTATGTTATGTCCCCTGCCTTTCTCCTGCCCCCTTCCCCTTCTCCCTCCTCCTTTTCTCTTCTGGATGTGATCACACTTGAGGGGAGAGCTCTATGAAAAAATGAACAAGGGGAAACAAACCAGAAAGAAAAAGAGAAATATTGATGGTCTCAGTTGTATGTGGGATATAGGGAAAACAAACAAAAGAACAAAAAGTCAAAACTAACAAACTGACAACAGAACTAAAAATACAGCAAGGGAGGGGAGACAAGGAGGGTGAAACCAGGGGAGGGGGAGGGGGATCTCTTGTACAGTTACATGATGGTGGGAGAACCTCAGGATATACAATGATGCAAAAAAATACATATATATATACACACATACATATATACACATAGGATAGTAATCAATAAAAATAATTAAAAATTTTAAAAATGATCAAGGATGCAAAATAATGATAGTTCAATAAAAAATATTTTAAAAATGTGACCACACTTAGAATAGAGGGCTATTATTGCTCTTACCAACCTCTTCTAGCCTCCTTCCTGTAAAAAAAGATTACTTTCAGCAATGAAACTTCTGTGAGTGTCTTTACATGCAGGATTCCAGTCCAACTAGCCCTGCAGAAAGAGAGGAAGGCTTTTGATCCGATAGTGCAAGCATCAGCAAACTGTGACTCAGGGGCCAAGTCCATTGTCCATCTGTTTTTGTAAATGGAATTTCGCTGGAACATAGCCACACTCACTTATTTGCAATTTGTTGACGATTGCTGTGGCATGACAGAGGCAGAACGAAAGGCTATGCCAGGTGGAACATGGCCTGCAGAACCAAAAATATTTACTATCTGGACCTTTATAGAGAAAGTTTGTCAAATTAGTTTACAGGCTTTTCATTTTTGTTGCCTGAGCAGTAACTTCTGCCCTGTGGAAACATTATTTCCCCTCAGGGGAAAAATAATATTCCTCTTTGCTAAGTATGAATTTATCTAAAGCATTCCTCCTAGTTACTGGTTTCTGACAATATAGGAATTTTTTTAAAAGGTGTGCTTTTCAGCCTTTTTCCTGATAACCTTGTTATATGTATTTTGGTATCACTCAGCAATAACACACATACAATTATTTTAATAGTTTCCCTATCATATTTCTAACTGCCTATCAATCATCTATCTAGATATATATATCTTTGTTTTTTTAAAAAAGCCAATTATACCTTTAAAATTAATTGTCAGATTTTTGTTAGTACTATGAATGATGATCTCATCAAATAGCACATGACCTTTCAAAATCAACTAAATCATTTTCCTAGTTTCTAACAAAATCAGATTATCATTTAAAGAAAATTCTGATAAAATACACACAGTGTAAAATAGACAAATTTTATTTATTTATTTATTTATTTATTTATTTATTTATTTATCTATCTATTTATTTATTTATTTATTTATTTATTTATTTATTTATTTATTTATTTATTTATTTTGTTCTTTAGATCACAACCTCTGTAGGTGGTTTTTGGGATACCTCTCCCTCCCTTCTCCCTCTGGTGCCCCTTCCATTCTCTCAATCCCCACTCTTTGCTGTTTACTAGTTGTGCTAAGTCCATTAGTCTCTTTTTTTCCTTTGGCAGTGTCCTTTCACTGAGGTGAGGGACTGTGTTGTTGGAACTAGGTTAGCCTTGCTGGTAGGTTTTCAGTCTTAAGTTTGCGTTGGGCGGCCAGTCTGCATTAATTTGTGACCTGTCCATTTTTTCTTGCTGCAGGCTGTCTTCTCCAATCCCATCTCCACTGCTTTGCTGCTTTTCTTATGGCTCTGCTGTCAGATTTAGGGGGGTCTCACCCCCAGCCAGTGTTGGTCAAAAAGTTTCTCTGTGAATACAATAAAATAGACAAATTTAAAATATGCTGGTTGGTAGTTGAAGTATATTTATATTCTTAAAAAAATTTTAATTTAATAACTGGGCATGGTGGTGCACGCCTGTAATCCCAGTTACCTGGGAAGCTGAGACTGGGGATTGCTTGAGTCTGTGGTACCCCAGGCAACGAGAGCCTGCAGTTCTATGGGCAAAAATAGCGAGACCTAGTCTCAAAAATTTTTTTTTAATTGACTACACATATATGTATTTATTACATCATTTTATACCGAGTTCTTCCACTGCCATGTCACCAGTGAACCATCATCTTGCTGTCTTGTACTCCTCCCTCCCATTCTTCCCATTCTCTCCCCCTTCCTTGCTGTATGCTTTAGTTCTGTTGTCAGTTTTTTTTTTTAACTTTTTCTTGTCCTTTTTTTTTGTTTCCTTTATATTCCACATATACATGAGCTCATCTGGTATTTCCCTTTTTCTTTCTGACTTATTTCGACTGGGATGATTCCTTCTAGCTCCATCCATGTTGCTGCAAATGACATGTTTATCTTTTTTGATTGAGGAATAATATTCCATTGTGTAAATATATCACACTTTTTGATCCATCTGTCTGTTTTGGGGCATTTAGTTGTTTCCATATCCTGTACCTAGTCATATAACTTTGTACAAAATTTGAATTACTCATACATATGAGTAATGAGTATTTTCATAAAACACGAAGTTTTATGGCTGCTATAACTTTATACATTGGACAATAAGGAACATAATTAGTTTAAATAATTTCATTATTTACTAACTATCTTCTGTCAGTGTAGATTTAAATAATTTATACTGCTCCAAAAGCACTTCAATTTTGTTCTAGCAAAAGCCTCTTAGAAGGCTCTAATTTGTTCCTCTATGGCCCATGATCATGAATAAGGCAGCCATACAACAATAGGGAATGACATGTTCTAAATGACCGTGTTGGGGTAAAGGATCAACCTTGGAGTTCAAATGTGTAGTCTTCCCTCAGCAATAGAAATCAAAGAACTGGTCAGTTAGACAAGGTAATATAAGTCCTAGACATGCAGACACGAACATTTTTCTTTCCATTAGGTCAACAGAATAACCAAAAGGATTTGAAGAAGCCAAGATTTCAACAGCTCTCCTCTCTCCATCTCAGTCCCTGCACCAAATCAGCTATGATGGATGTATATACCTATGCAGCCACAACAAATCATTCTATAGTTCAGTGGGAAAATGAAATATTCGATTAACAAATAGCTACTGATCATGAAAAGAAAGCAGACTAAGTTCTAAGTTCTGACGATGAAAATAAACTAGTATAGTCCTTCCAGGAACTTGTGTCACAGAACTGTTAGAGACAATTACAACATGGCAGGGTGATGTTTGATAGAGAAGAAATGCGATATTCTCTGAGTGGGTTTCTAAAATACTCAATTGACTGATAATTATAAAGAACAGGTATTTCCCACATAAACAAATTGGAAATATGCACTAGATAAATAAACAGTTTTTTTTAATCCAAAACTTGTTATTGGGATGATATCTCATTTATTTTGATTCAGGGTGCTTTAGTGCTGCTTCCGTCTGAAGGAGCATCCTTCTGTAAGCCTTGCTTTTCCTTCTGTAGGCTGGCAGAGGACAGTGGAGCAGGCAACACACAAAACTACAGTTTGTGCATGGCTGAACATGGTGGTGATTTTATAGCATCCTGGGCATTTCACATCCATGAAATAGGAATTGGGGCTCTGCACCATGCACTTCTTGTGTTTCCTCTTCTCTTCTGGAGAGGGATGAAGGAGATCCTTTGCGAGAGGCATGTTCTCAAGGGGAGGTCGTCATCGCTGGAAAGTGGAGAAAAAGTTTTTTTCAAGTTCTGTAGGAGAGAACAAAGGTTAGAGAACTACTTATTATTTAGTATGCCTGGAACCCTGAATATTATGAAGAATAGAATGGGAGCAGTGAGCATGAACCAGTTTATAAAAAGGCTTGGTGAATAATGTTAAGGATTCAGCTTCTCTCTCTCTCTCTCTGTGTCTCTCTCTCTCTCTCTGTCTCTCTCTCTCTCTGTCTCTCTCTCTCTCTGTCTCTCTCTCCCCCTCTCAATTTTTTTTAAGAGGCTAGGTCTTGCTATTTTGCCCAGGATTGTCTCAAACTCAGCGGACTCAAGTGATCCCAAGCCTCAGCCTCCAGGTAACTGTGATTACAGGCATGTGCCACCATGCCCAGCTAGGATTCAGCTTTTATTTCAAGAGAAAGTAACAGAAATGGTTTATGAATGGTCAGTAGGTGGTATAGTAGATATACTAGAACTGACATCTACTATGAAAAAGATCAGGTAAGAGGCACAAAGCCTTCTGACTCATGCGGGTGGAGGAGGGGGATGGCGGAAGCCCTGCCCTTAGCCACCACACAGGTTTCTAGGCCCAGGGCTGCATTCGCCTCCACTGGGCTAGCAGAGTCCTTTGTGTCTGGGATTTTGGCCTCTCTGGGCTTGGGTCCCAGGTGAGAGGGCCGGGGCTTGAGGGGTGGGCACCCCACACCAAGCCTTCTGCCTCATGGGGGAGGTGGGGGGAGCCCTGCCTGGGTGGGGGGGAGGGGGCGACAGAGGTTGCATGACATTTAACCTCCTATCTGGACTACTCCACTCCAGTCAGCCCCTCATCAGGAACAAGGCCTCGGTAAATAATCCAACAGAAGAAACAGATGAGGAGAGCAGTTTGACTAAGAGCCCTGGATGCACATATCCCCTGGGTAGGACCCAAAAAGACCTTGGAATGAACTATGGACACAGACTGTGTGACCAACCATAGCGAGGACAATCAGGATCGCTTCAACACCATCACTCTCCATGAGGCCTAGAAGCCAGAACTAAGGCCCGGAGAAGCCTCCAACAAAAGCATGGCTCACCCCACTCTGGACAGAAGGAGGAAGGTCACAGAAATTCGGCAGCGGCCTGGCAGCTAAGCAGCAGTCCATGAACAAGGAGAGCAACCAGACCAACCTTCAATTGACATATCTTCAATTGACATATCCTTCCAAGGAATTTTTTTTCCCAATCAACAACAGTATGGAAGAGACATATAGAACGGAGGAATTGGGACTATGGACTCCAAACGAACTAGGATGGGCTGCCCAAAGCAAGTTAAAACTAGAAATATGAGAAGCGCAGTCTATGCATCCCTGGATTACTGAACCTCACCCAGGAAAAGGACATTGCTCCAGGAAAAAAAAATGACATAAGGGGCTGTGCATGGTGGCCCATGCCTGTA
>PVHY01015117.1:25720-36846 GCA_004024945.1 Uropsilus gracilis
GGGGCATCCCTAAGGTAACCAGCAACCAACCATACAAAGAGGAATGATGATGTATGATACTAAAAGTAAATAAGATAATTTTTAAAAATCAAGTAAGAGGCTGTTTATGAAATTCTGCCAAGAGGTGATGTGACCTGACCACATAGCAATGACTACAAAGAGAAGTCTTGTCTTTGAGAGCCACTGTGGAGGGATTTTATCAGGTGTTTTAAGATCGCTTCTCTGAGACTAGTCCCCCTCCCCCAAGATCCAGGTTGACAGTGCTGATAATGGATCTTCTGCCCTGTCTTTGAGCGTCCTTCTCTGTGAACACTAGAGCACTGTTCTACTTTGCCTAACCGCTGGGTCCCTTCTGACTCTTGATAAGCCTGTGAAGTAGTTGGAGTGCCTCTTCCTCTGTGTTACTTGCCTTTATGCACAAATGGAAGAAGCTGCTTGCTTAAATTTGCATTGTCATCTAATATGTACCAGATCCTCTGTGTGACTCCATGACCTCTCTCAGTGAACTTTTATTCAGGGAATGAATCTAGTTATCTAGTTTCAAATTAATCTTTCTACAATTTACCTGATACTTTCGTTAGTACTTGGAATGTACGGAATCAATTCTATAGCACAAAAGTAAAGATAAGTAGGTGATTATTCTGTGGTTTCACAATGCTAAAAAGTACAAGTTCTAAAATCATTATTCACTTATCTCACCTGAATCAGAAATTTTGGATGGAATGAGAAGTGATAATTCTCTCTTGCTCTCCCCTTTAGGTTTTTTTCTCTGTTTATTCTATTTCCTTGTACCTAATGACAATCAATTTTATAGTTTTTGTCTTAAAGTCTACTTCATATCTACTACCCACTGGATAATTTCCCATCGATTTGCCTATGGATTCTTTTCCTTCTTTTCCTCCTATATTCTTTGAGGCACTACATGACATCCCCACGACACAAACAAAGATGTGAGAATTATTCTGGTGCTGTGAATTCTTTCTCTATCCTTTATAACCTATCAGGACTCTGTCTTTAAAATACTTTTTTAGCCGGGCATGGTGGCGCATGCCTGTAAGTGGCAGCCTATGAAGCTGCAGGATCGTGGTTTGAGTTCTGCTGGGGCACATAGCAAGAGATAGTTCCAAAAAATAACTGGGCGCATGTCTGTAATCCCAGCTACCTGGGAAGCTGAGGCTGAGGATTGCTTGAGTCTGTGGTACCTCTGGCAAGATGAGCCTGCAGTTCCACAGGCAAAAATAGCAAGACCAAGTCTCAAAAAAAAAAAAAAAAAACAAAAAACATTTTAGAAACCCTTTTCTTGGGCCGGGCATGGTGGTGCATGCCTGTAAGCGGCAGCCTAGGAATCCCAGGCTGGGGCCAGGATGGCAGTTCAAGTCCCAATGGGGGCACGTAGCAAGACCTAGTTCCAAAAAACAAAAACAGCTGGATGTGGTGGTGGGCGCCCGTAATTCCAGCTACCTGGGAAACTGAGGCTGGGGATTGCTTGAGTCTGTGGAACCACAGGCAAGCTCACATTGCCAGAGGTACCACAGACATATATAGACACACATTCCCTTTCTCAGACATGGAAACAACCCAAATGTCCCAAAACAGATGACTGGATGCAAAAGATGTGGTATATATACACAATGGAATATTACTCATCAATTAAAAATGACAAATTTGACGATTTTATGATAACATGGATGTACTTAGAAAAAATCATATTAGCAGAAACAAGTCAGAAAGAAGAAAAAGAAGAAAAAGACAAATGGTTTTACTAATATATGGGACATAGGAAATATATAAACAAAAACCCATGTGGAAAAGTCAAAACAAGCTAACAACCAAACTGAAGTACAACTTGGGGAAGGGAGGCAGGAGAGAGTGGAAACAGTCAGAAAGGGAAGGTGGTGGGCAAACCCCAGGGATTACAAAGATGTGAAACTTATATATAAATAAATTATTCAAAAACAATTCCCTTTCTCTTGTACAATCTTCTGCCTTTGTTTAGTCTTATTATTTTGTGATGACTTGTCATTTCATGGCTTCATTCTCCACTTCTATTCTTGCTCTTATACAATTTTTCAAGAACAGAAAATAATTGTCCATCATCTTTTTATCCTCAGAACTATGAGACAGACACCTGTAGGTGCCTTGTTGAATGTATTTTCAACTTGGAGTAGAGGACAATCAGGGTCATGTGTATCTCTCCCTGTTGATACTCTTTCTTAAATTAAGGTCTTCTCTGGTCAATATTTTTTCCTTCTGAGTGCTAGAAAATTCTTCCTGTGCTATGAAATACTTCAAGTAAGGTTTCTACTGAGACTCTGAAAGGATTTGAATCTCTTTTGAAATAAAAAGTTCAGTTTTTTCACAAGCAATGGTATGGCTCACTTTGGGGGGTTAGGAAGGCCTTCTGCTGGGGTGAGAATACAAGTCAGGATCCTGAATTTTCATAACAGAATGTCAGTCTTGCCACCTGACAATCTAAAACATATGCCCAAAACATATGGATCTGTTTCAAACAACACAAATTCTTAACTTACTCTAAAGAGCTCAGTCTTGGACTGACTGATATTCAGGCCTGTCAAAAAGCTTAGCTGAGAAGAGTGATATTTGAGGGATATTTGGAGTTACCCATTCATTCTCTATGTTTTAACCTTAAACCAAATTAAAAACTTGTTTGGACTACAGCTCTAATTCCATTAGAAATGTCATCATTGAATAACATTTAAATAATATACAATCTAATTTTGTGTGGGAACTATAACAAAAGGTACATTTCTGAAGAATCACAAAGTATTTTTCCACAATTTTACTGAATGTACTTCCAAGAAAAAATATTTTTAAAGAAGTGGAATACTTTTTCTATTGGTCAATAAAAGCTATTTTAGTTCTGTTCAAGACAAAGTTTCAACTTTTGAACTACACCCTTCTCTCGGTAATAGAAACTAGAGACAAAATAGCAATCAAGACAAATTAAAAGACAGTAGTAACCTAGAGAATAAGACAAATGCTTCTTCAAACCAGAAAGGGGGCTAAAATGTAAAAACAATAAAGGATGGTGGCCAAGGATGCAGCCACTCAAACCAGGCAGAGGCAAATACAATTTCTACTGCCATGGGATGGCAGAGCCTAAAGTTGCCAAGGAAGCATGGATTAGACCTGGGACTATTATTTATAATTAATGTATGATGGAGCACCATTTCATGAAAGGAAGCTTACACACCTAAACTAAAACACTTATGCTTCCACTACTGAAATAGCCAGGAAGTCGGGGAAAATGCAGCTGCAGCTTTGATGTCAGTACTTTAGATGAGATTATTCTGACTCAGAGACTAGAACCCAGACATACCAATAAAAGACAATTTTCTAGCCTGTGTGCCTACTAGAATTGGATGGAGGCAAATGAAAACAACCAGAAAGGAAAGGAAGTAAAAAGGATAGAAGAATGCTAAGAAATTTGCAAGTAATTGATAAAACTTCTTCCTACTCAAAATAGACATGAAAATCAAATTCATATTCCATAACTAAATTTCATAATTCCATAATTTAAGAGGAAATATTCTTAGATAAGACTTCCACCAAATTAAACCATTGAAATTAATTTTTTTCAACAATATATTTTAAAGGATAATATAGAAAGAGTCAAATAATATGAAGAGCTTTTATGGTAAGATATTTGTGGATTTTTATCAGTAACATAAAGTAAAATGTTCATAGTGAAGACTAAGAAAATATGGAGAGAAAAATGCAGGAATGATGCATGCACATGCAGACTGAAGAAGAAGAGCCTATTAGAAATTCGGGAAATATGATAGCATAAACTTTAGAAAAGACATAATCAAGGAAAGAATTAGTAAATCAAATGGTAGAATGGAAGAACTTGTGAAAAGCAGTTTGTAGAGAGGAAGGATATAGACTGATGATATGAAATTTAGATCTAATGGATACACCAAAAAATTAAAACAGAGGTAGAAATGGAAATACAACTGTTGAAAAAACTTTGGCTAAGCATTTCTCGGTAATGAAGATATAGAAGTCTTAAGATTAAAAGTGGTATCAAGGTTTGTATAAGGAAGATGAATAAAAATACATACATATGTGAGTAGTTGATTTTTCACCAGCAATTATAAATACCTGGTAACAAGAAGCACTGTCTATATAGGAATTGCTGAGGGAAAATCATGCTCAACCTAGGATTCCTAGTCTAGTTAAATTGCCTGTGAGTTTGGTTGGAACCTAAACATAGCAAGACTTTTCTGGGAAGAAAACCTCAATTCTGCCTTCTTACAGCATCATTTCTTGTTTTTCTTGTTCTTTTTTTTTTATAGCATCATTTCTTTGGATATATGTCTTGTTAACATAAATTAAGAACATTATATATTAATAGTTATCTGTCTTATTTACTATGAAATTTTTGATTGGGGAAAGTACATCTGGACTGATGTTGCTATGAGAGGACATACGATGAGGCTATGAGACAGGAACAATATTAATAATTGTTGGAAAAGAAGGCAGTGGCTTCTCTGGTCAAGTTAAACTGCACACATGTTGAAATCATCCCTATTTGTTACACACATCCTGTGTATGTAAGGGGCAAGACATGAAGCCATGTACAAATATAACTTTAGTCTCTCCCACTGGGAAGAATACTGTTTTTCCTGGTATATTGAATTCTATTATGTTATGTGAATTTGGTTACCATCCTAACTTGTGATCACTTTTAGTGGTGACATTCTCTCATTAAGAGGAAATAAAAACATTTTCCTCACACAGAGGCTGAGAGTTTTTACTGACAAACTGTCATTTAAATAACAATGAATGATACACTTTAGAAAGAAGAAAATTGAATTCAGAGAGGAAGACTGTGGTGCAACATGTAAAAGCAAGCATAGAGACTGACAAAAGAAAGGAGAAAAATATTCTTCTATTCAAAAAAGTAAAATTAAATTTCTAAACAATAATAATAGAAAATGAGGTAGGGTTTTCAATGGACACTGAGTTTGTTAACATCTTCATCCAGCTGGAGAGGAGGATAGAAATGGTGATATTGATTGACTGTACATTCTTCTTGAAATACATACAAAATTTGTTTTAAAAAATTTAAGAACCATTAGACTAGAAATACTTTCTATAGTTTCCAAGTTCATAAAAGTAGAAGGAAATGCAGAGACATTTAGCAGATTATAGAAGTTCATAGAAGATATCAGAGAAAAAGAAGCAAAGAAAAGATGATAGCTAGATAATATTTTCCCTTTTTACCATGGCTGACAGGAAACCCAGATTAAGAAAATCTGTTATTTCACCCTAATATTTGTTCCTTAAACGGTTGTCTTTATTTCTGCTGATTTTCTTTTACCATCACTTAAAATATTAAAACATCTGCATATTCAAATTAACTTCTTTTATTCTTCACAGATATTCTAGTCCAGTAACAAAAACAAAACAAGTTTGCCTCCATGGTTTTGTGTGTAAGGCACAAATTGCTCATTAGTTTCCTACTCACTAAACCAAATCATTATTTTAGAGTCTATCTCATAAAGCTTTCTTATTTTATTTTGTTGCCTTAAGATATAAAATCTACTCAATAATCCAGATCTAGTTCAATTGTGTCTTTGATGGATATAAAAACTGGGCCATGGAGAGGTGAGACATTTTGCCCATGGTCATGCAAAAGCCTCAGTTAAGAACTGAGTATACCAAGTCCTTCTATATTAAACCAAATCAATAAATCTTATAGTTATCCTCCAACCAGGGAAACTTCTAGAACCCCTGAGAAGGCTGCTGTTGTTGTAAGGCACCCCCTAAACACAGGACTGAGTCTCAAGTCTAATTAACAATAAACCTAATAACCAGCCTGGACTGTCTCTTCCTGGCACCACATGAGGGCAGAGAACAGTCATGACCTTCGGGGAAGAGGGATTTTTATGTTCAAGCAGCAAAGATGTGAGTCATACAGCATTATCTGCTGGTTTTCTCCACCCATCTCCTGAGAGTAACAAACACTTGGATAAGGAACTTGGGAGCTACTCTATTGAAATCTTTCTAAGTTTATTAAAAAGAATGAGTTGTAGTTTCTAGTTCTGGACAAGGTGGGAACACATTTCACTTTATTCTTCCCATTAATCACAACCCCAACCACAGACAAAACAAGTGAGAAATGAAGGTGAGAAGGCGGATTGCTCAGGGGACATCAGGCCTAGTGGAATTATCTGGAGGTGAATTTCCTATTTATTTTTCTCTTTCTTCTATTTGACCTGTCATTCACACTGGAAAAGTCTACAAATTGGAAACAGGTGCAGACAAAAAAAAAAAAATAATAATGCACCAGAGAAACCTGGGTTCTCCATTCAAACAACTATGGAAAGAATAGTCCACTAGGTCAGAAATCTTTAACCACACATGACTACTTTCGAGGCGAGTAACATGAGCAAATCATGCCCCTCCTCCACTTTATTTTATTATTTATTTTTTATTGATTGCACACACACACATATTACATCATTGTCTACGCCAAGGTTCTCCCATCACCTTATCACCTGTGAACCATCTCAATCTTTTGTGTCCTTCCCCTCCCCCATTTTCTCCATCCTCCCCCTCTTTTGCTCTATGCTTCAGTTCTGATGGCAGTTTTAAATTTTTCTTGTTTATTTTTCCTATATCCCTCATATAAGTGAGACCAGCCCATATTACTCTTTTTCTTTCTGGCTTGTTTCCACTAACATGATTCCTTCTAGCTCCATCCATGTTGCTGCAAATGACATATGCAGACTGACAGTCCTGGTATAGACATCTAAGATCCAGTCTTTTTGAGGCAAGGAGGTGGTGGCCTTGTTCTGTGGAGCTGTGGCTGGAATTCTGACTTCTATCCTGTACTAGCCTGCGTAGGCTGCCACAAATACAGCAGTCTGGCTGCCACACTGCAGAAATTTATCTTCTAAGTCTTCTGGAGTCTGGATGCCTGAGATCAAGGTGCTGACATGGTTCGTTTCTGGAAAGATCTCTGTTCCTGGCTTCCAAAAGGCCACTCTTTGTTGTGTGGTCACAACAGTCACATGACCTTCCCTCTGAGCATGTGCAGAGAGAATTGTTTCTTCTCTAAAGAACAGTCCTAAGGAATTAAGACCTCCACCTTTATGACCTCATTTAACCCAATTACCTTCTTAAAAACCCTGTCATTCAACTATATTATGGCTGCATATTATGGCATATCATATTAAGCCAACTATTATGGCTTCAGACCTATGAATTTTGGGGAGGATACAGTTCAATCCATGACAAAACCTGTCCTTCAGTAATGAGGAGGTAGCTGTCGCTGGTGGAACCTGTGCCTGGAACCCTGACCTCTATGACCTATACTAGTGAGGGAACAAAATGGATAAATTAGAATCAAGCTAATGAAAATCTTTTATGCAAAATATATACTAAAAGCTTCAAAAAAACAAACCTCAGACTCAGAGAAAAAAAAGATATATTTTTGGAGACTAGGTCTTGCTATGTTGCCTGGGGTAACAGACTCAAGTTGCCTGGGGTACCGCGGACTCAAGTGATCCCCAGCCTCAGTCTTCCAGGTAGCTGGGATTATTGGCACTTGCCACGGCACCTGGATGCTTTTTCGAGACTAGGTCTCACTATGTTGCCCAGGGTAGTCTTGAACCCATGAACTCAAGCCATCCCAAGCATCTTAGAGAAAATATTTTTAATCCACCTATCTGAAAATGTACTTTGTATTCAAAATATATAAAGAGCTCTCTATATTCAAGTAAGAACATAACTCAATTAGAATTTGGGCAAAAGACTTGAACAAATGCTTGTGCAAAGAATGTATACTGGTGGCAAATAAACACGAGAAATGTTTAATATCCTAAGCATGTAGGGAAATGCAATGCTACATATGTTACATGTAGTGCACAGACATCAGTGCTCACCAAGTTGCTTAGGTTCTTTATTCCTTCTAACAGTTACATCAACACATCAGGTAGAGCAGGAACAGGGCCAGGGCTAGAGGGACTGGGAAGCAGGTGAGCCCCCCAAACCCTCAGGAATCTTTATACTCTTACCCTGGGCTCTTTCTGGTGCTTTCTCATGTGATGCTTGTGCTCTATTGTGCTCTTCACTGTCCTTTATCCCCTCTCTCCTAGGCCCAGGTGAGTACACTTACACATGCATACATCCACTGGGTCACACGGTCATGGGGATGATGCAATGCCCAAGTTGGTCATACAGGCTAATGGAAGAAAAAGCCTGGTCAACTCACTTGTACTATACCACTGTTGCTAGAATAACAAGATCAGAACTATCAATTGTGGTAAATGGTGAGGAGAAATGTGATATTCAAATGGGTATGCATGGAATAAGTCCATTCATATAATATTAATGTTATTTTTTTTTTTTTTTTTTTTTTTTTGAAACTAGGTGTCACTATTTTTGCCAGTGGAACCGCAGGCTCTCGTTGCCCGGGGTACCAGCCTCAGCTTCCCAGGTAGTTGGGATTACAGGCATGCACCACCATGCCCAGGTATTTTTTTGGGACTATGTCTCACAATGTGCCCCTGGTGGGACTCGAACCGCGATCCCTGGCCCCAGCTGTGGCTTCCTAGGCTGCCATCTACAGGCATGCTCCACCGTGACTGGCCTTATTTTTTTTATTCTTTTTTAAAAAAATTTCTTCCATAGATAAATGGTTGCTGGGATGCCTTCCCGCAACCCCCCACTCCTATGGTCCGTCTGTTGACTCAGATTCCTCTCTCATTGTTTGTTGATTTATGTTGAGTCCGTAGGTCTCTCTTCCTTTTCATGTGGTTGTGTCTATTTGACAGGTGAGGGACTGTGTTCCTGGTACACAGCATTCTGTGCATGAAGGTTTGTAGTCTTAGCTTTGCATTGGGCAACCTGTCCGTGCTCATTTGAGGTTTAACAATGTCTTCTCATTGCTGGCTACCCCGTATGCCCTTTGCCTACTCACTCGCAGCTCTTTCTGGCTTGGGGGGGGGCCTTGATCCCAGTCATTTTCTGTAGTGAGGTTTCTCAGAGAGGGTAGGCATCCACCAACAGTGTTTGTGTATGGTCTCCACTCTCTCCATTTGCAGATTTGTTGTGGAGCCAATGCCCCAAATCTGTGGGCTTCCTCTCCCACAGTGTGAGGAGGAGCTCCTTGTTTTCTTGGATGGCATATCCCGAGATGGGGGTCTTGGTTCACCCATTCCTGACGAGTTTGTAGGCACACTTTTGTGATAGGTCTTCACCATGGTTGTCTCTCCAGTCCATTATGTTCTATGATGATCCTTCTCCTGCGTCCTTCCAGTTGTATTGGCAGGATCCTTATCTAGTCCCTCACGTGTTCCATGTCGCTGTTTGCAATGTTTATTTTTCTTATTCCTCCGGAGGACTAAGTGGAGTGAGAGTAAACTGGCATGACCTTCCACCATCCCCCACCCCACCCCCCGGTTTCCCTGACCCTGATTGGGTCTTTCCTGGTCTCCCTGATCAGCCCCCAAAGCCCTCTTACCTGCCAGCTTGCCGGCAGAGGGTGTTCGGTGGGTGCGCTATTGGTGTCGCTGCCAGCCAGAGGCCGGCCGGCAGCTGTCCCTGCATGCCAGTCAGGGCACGCGCAGCCCCCCACAGGCCCGTTCATATAATATTGTTGAAAAAAAAATCATAATAGTGAACAGATCAGTGATCATCAGGAGTTAGTTTGGGGAGTAGAATGTGACCAGTGAGATGCAACCAGAGTATCTTTGGGGAAATAGAACAATCCTATATGCTGTATGATGATAATTGTGCCGATTATAGAACTACATAGTCACAAATGCACACATACACACACACATGCAAAGTTCATATAAAACCTGATGAAATAGAAATAAGGTCAGCATTTGGGAAACATATTGTGCTAAACTTAGTTTCCTGATGTTGACAAAGACTACAGTTACATAAGATATTATCAATAATTATCAATATAATTATCAATAAAGGAATTTGGGTGAGTGAAACAGGGGAAGGCTGTACTATTTCTAGAATTTCATGTGAATCTGAAATTATTTCAAAATGAGAAGCCATAATTTAACAAATTAGTTGTACCAATTTTAAAATTTTCCATCATAAGTCAGTTTAACTCCAAAACCAATTCTCCTGTCCACTACACCACAGAAAGTAGAATCTACTGGAAAAAATTCCTACAGGCACAAATCAGGGGCACACCCAACTAATCAATATTCTTTTTGTTCCTTAGGCCTTAGAAGGAAAAAAAAACCACAGAAAGGGAAATGGTTACTTGAGATAATTATAGCATTTATGGTGGGTTTTTGCTTGTTTTTAAGAGACTAGATCTCCCTATATTGCCCAGGGTTGTCTCAAACCTACAGACTCAAGTGATCCCCAGTCTCAGCCTCCCAGGTGATTGGGATTATAGGTGCGTGTCACCACACCCAGCTTGAGGTGAGATGGTTTTAAATATTTTATCTATCAAATCTTTTAAGAGTAATTTCACTTATTTGCTGTAGAGCAATCTCATAAATTTTCCTTGCTATATTTTCATATCTATATTCATGCATCTCTTTAGTCTTAATCTTTATTGGATATTTTTTGTATAATGTTTTATACTTCAGAAAGCTCTTTCCTATCATTTTAATCAGATAATTGAGAGTTTATCAGAACCAACATGTTTAAAAAGGCTTTAAAAAAGTTGGAGCCTATATACTTTTTATTATTTTTCTTACCCTATATGTCATTAGTGTTATCACATTCCTGAAATACCTAAAATGTTGGAAAGTGTTAAAAAAAAGTATTCAGAGACTACAGGAGACTGCATTTTAAAGCTCCCAAAAATTGTTAACTGTGAAATACATAAAACAACTCTGTTTGTCAGAGTTAAGGTCATGGGAAATACATCTGTTTGCATTTATAGAGTATACTGTCATAGCCAACGTCGCCCCTGAACCCGTGGAGCCAAAGGCAGTGCAGCAATAGGCAGTGACCTCATCTGTGAAGCATGTATAGCACAAATTGCTTGAAAGCAACCATCTAATATTCTGGGTCCCACCAAAATGTTATGATTAAACATCCACAACAAAGGCTGTGCCCAGAAGGCCCCTGTTTTTGTTCTGAGAAGGGTTTATTTGAAGAAAATGGAATGTGAT
>PVHY01015118.1:0-36831 GCA_004024945.1 Uropsilus gracilis
AAAAAAAAAAAAAAAAAGAAAAGAAAAGGACCTGGACTGGGTGAGACCCCCTGACTGTGAGGAGGGCTCTTTCCCGCCTTCATATCAGGAAAACAGGACCTGCCCAAGCGAGGAGACCAGGTCCTACAGGGGCAGTGGAGAGCACAGCTGTCGTCGCCGTGGCAGCAGCTGGCCGATGCTGCCCCCTCCTGTCCACATCCAGCCTCAGCTGCACCTGCAGGCCCCAAATGCAGAGAAGCGACATTTCCACGGGCAACAGTCTAATGCAGCCAAGGGGTGGGGAGGAGAGCTGACACCACTGCCACCGGGCAGATGCGTGTGGCCTTTGTCTACTTCACCTGCAGGCAAGAAAGCTCAGGGTTCTCCTGCTGAGAACTCAAAGGAAAGCCTGGCAAGATGAACCAGACCACATCTGAAAGGCTCTGATTTCTAGCAAGCTGATTCCTCCTCCTGCTATTTTAACTGATACTTTCCCGTCTTAGTTTACAAAGTCAGCATGTGTCAAAGGAAATAGCTATGATCTGCCTGCAGGAAATCAAGGTAATCAACCAAAGTGGGCACTTTTGGAAACAGAATATGGACTTAGGCTTCCCATCTCCTCATCTCAGTGACTGCTTCCGAGGGTGAGCCCTGCGCACCCTCTGGAGAGGATGGGGCAGAGGGCGGAGGCCGGGGGAGAGGGGGTGCAGACTACTCCCCTGACAATGAAAGGAAAATGTTTTCTTCCCTGGTGTGACAGTAAATCAGGGTGTCAGGTGCCCCCTGCTTAGAATGTAGCCAATTGAGGAAAACACGTGCATGAAATGAGCCACTGCATCAGCTAAAGTCCAGGCTTTGACGACCAGGGAAAGAGATTAGGGGTGGATTTTTGGTCCAGCCCAGGTGTCAAGGTCAGGGCCACGAAGGTGAGGACCATGTCACACCAATAGGAGCCCCACAGAGGGGAGGTCGGATGTGCCCCTCAGCTCCCCTTTAACAGCTCTTCAGTGTTACATGGGCTGGCAGCTCTCAGGCTGGATGGGAGGAGCCGTGCCCGAAGAGAAGAGAGGCACACTGTGCCAATGTGGCCAGCGTGACTATCCAGTGTGCAAACGCGAAGGTTCGAGATCATGCTGGGTTGACTGATTCTCTGTCTCCAGACCAAAGATGAGACCTGCCCACGCAGCTGCACGCAGTGACCACTCCCCGATTAGGGAAACCTCTTTGCAAGAGACCACTCCTGCCTGTCCACCAAGAGCCACCGCTGCCCAGGGAGAATGAGCTCCAGATGAGGCTAATCCAAAGCAAGAAACAGCTGCTGGATTTCAGAGACAGTGACTGCTGCACGCGAGACAGTGCGTTCATGATTTTTATACTATTTTATACTAGTCAAGATGCCACTATTCTGCATGTGCTGGGTTAAATAAAAGAATATAAAATTAGTCGCACTTTATTTGTTGGTCCTTTTTTTTAAGTGCCTTCTAGAAAACTTGGGAATAGAAAACATGGCTTTGAGCAGCAAGGGTGAACGCTATTACAAGGGTGAACGCTATTACAAGGCTGCGATGAGAAGAACCCGGGAGGTCCAGATGGAACCCTCTGCAGGTTCAGATCCTCTGGCAAAGGGCTGTGCCAGCTAGCAACTGGCAGACACAGCAGCAGAAACACCGCCCCCTCTTCAAGCAGCCAGGAGGCTGGGAGATACACACCACCTCACCTCGCCTACTTGTATTGCTGAATAACCTAAACCTTAAAGGACATAACACGGAAGTCAAAGGATTCTTTTTCTAAATGAGCGCGGGCTGGCGCCATGTTAATACTTTGTAAACAGGCATGAGCGTGGTGAAGGGCTAATGCAGGCTCATCCGAATCTGTCAAAAAGACTCCACTCCTGACTCTGTCTGGAGCCCTGTCACCACGCTGGCAGGATCCTGCCAGCTGCCTCAGTGCCCAGCAGGCTTGCTAATGAGAGGCTGAGCACCCTCCGGCAACCTGCACCCCAAACTCTTAAGCTCCACACCCCACGTAGGAAGCCAGCAGCTCCTCTGTACGGCTCCATCAGGAAACCTCTCCTTCACAAGGCACTGCCCCACGCCAGATCAGAAGTGCCCTGTTCTGTGCGTAAAAAGTTAAAACTACCCTTGATAAACATTTCATACACCCCATATGTCTTCCACTGCAGACCTTATTGTAACAAGGTAAAATATAATAAAACCTGGGCTGTATGTGCAAGGTAAGCAGTTTCGATTCAGAGCGACCGGGTGACAGATTTGGGCTACTAACAAAACAGTATCTTCTAAAGCAGGCACAGGCTCCAGAGAGACAGACAACTTTCATTTTTGGGGTGCCTCTTGCAAAGGCCCCAATGCCAATGGCTAGTGCCTTTTGTGAGTTACGGGAAGGACGTGAAAACTGAAGTCAGGAACTTGGAGACGGCCCCCATGAGGGAAAATGTAGCTAGAGCATAAAGAAAGTAGCACTTGGCTTGTGAACTCTCCACTAACCATGGATACTCAATGAAGAAGTGCTAGAAAATACAGAGTGAGGAAGGCAAAGGACCAGGCATGTCCAGGAAGGTGACACGCACAGCACCAGAGTGTGTTCACAGATATTCAAATACCAGAGTGGCAGGTGGTAGCTAGAGACCCACGGAGATGTGCCAGGTTGCCCCAGTCACGCCAGGCAACACCCCAAACGCTCCATGAATACTGCTGTCAGTCACCTGTCATGTGCTGGTCTCCATATGCAAAGGTGGTTCATCAGTCTGCACCCCCTTCCCCCACAACTTCCTATTCCCAGGGTCCTTACTGGTCTCTTTTCTTGAGAGAATAAACTATCGTTGTCTTTCTACTTTGATCTTTTCATTTTCTTCTTGGACTTTGCTTGGATTCCATGGGTGCTTCTTGAATGTCTACACCCGACTCTCTTCCCCCTTTGTCTTCATGATTAGAAATGGTTTTAAATATTTATCCAAAGGAAGAGGCCATCCCAGCACCACTGGCCTAGAACAGTACTTCTGGCACCCGTCTTCTCAGTGGAGGGAAAGAAGGAAAGAGAAAGGAAGAGAGGGGGAGGGGGAGGGGGAGGGAGAGGAGAGAGAGGTGGGAGGCTATGTGCATGGTGGGGAAGCCATGATGGTGGAGCCCCCAGTCAACAACAGAGCCCCGATGTGAAGAAGGAGCACGAGGCTGTCATGGAGCTGAGCTCTGTTAGAGCTCAAGAAAGAGGATGCACTAGGAGTTAAGACACCAGGCATATTTGCAACTTGTCACTGAGATTTAGAGCAGGAGGAAAGAGGTGAGCAGGATGTTGAAGTCATGGAGGAAGTCAAATCAGTTCTAAATTAAGGAAGGGGCGGGTCACAACAAGTTCAAGTTTTTATTAAAGGTAGCTAATCTGGGGGACAATTGAGCTAAGAAGGAAGTTCTGCATGTGTGTGTGTGTGTGTGTGTGTGTGTGTGTATCTCCTCAGAGGATTTGTTTGAATGTAATCTTACTAAAGGAAGTTGAGAAAATTCTGCACTGCCTATCCCTAAACATACTCTTTTCCATAACACTAAAGCTGATTGATTGATATTTAATTGTTGAATGTGTGGAGTATGGTTAAATAATTTGGGGAAATATGAGGCTAAATGAAGTGAAACAAGCTTGGTCTCTTGGTTGCCAGATTTTATAATGAATTTTACAAGCTAATAGTGTGTGTTGCAAACTTGGAGATGGTATACAGCATTTCCCTAATTCAAAAACATTTGCCTCTCTACAGAGTATCTTAAAGGGTCAGTGAAATCACTATTCTATTTTTTCCAGCAGCATATCCAATGCTGTATTAAAATGCCCATATGCTATGAGAGAAAATTAGATTTCATTTGCTACTTTTGAGGATAAAACATTCTAATAAGGAAGATCAAATAAAGCCAAATATAGGCATAATAAAATCCTACATTCTATGAAACTAGACAGCAAATACACCTGAGAGTAGAATCTAAATACCATGATTGTCAATTCCCAACCAAGTAGAAGTAAATAAAGAAATAGATGAGACAAATAAGCAGGAGAAAATATATCCATAACTAAACTTCACTCCCATGTCATCTTTTGCTCAAAAATAAAAACAAATAGAATCAATGCTCTTTAGGTGAAACCAATGTTAATATGCTGTTTCATTTCTATTTAAAAAGTTACAATAATTCAACTGTCCCTTCACACTTTGCCTTAATCACTGTAACCTGTTATTAATAGCCAGTGATAAGAAGTCAGCATTTTTCACTGAATCTAGTCATCTACTAATCTAGTCATCTGAATGGAGTCATCTAGTCTCCATTCCAATGAATTGTTTTATGGAAGAGGAAAGGACATGTCATAGTTGAGGGAATGAAACATAACGTAGAGAAGCCAAGTTTCAATCCATGAGGATAACAAAGTCCCACTCCCTCGGGTTATGAGAGGGGAACCAAGAGAGAAAGAGAGGCAGAGAGACTGAGAGAGACAGAGAAGTAGAGGCAGAGACAGAGAGACAGAGAAAACACAGAGACAGGAAACTTAAAGGACTGTGAGGTGGGGATGAAGAAAGAACTCTCAGCGGGAAAACAAAGGGTAAAGGTGAGAACTGGATTCTATGCCAAGGACCTACCGTTCCATCACCTCCACAGGCCAGAATTCTCAAATTCGGTACTTTTCTATACAACTCAAGCCTGTAGAGGAAAATAGAAGGAAAAGTCAACAAAAGCACACACCACTGAACATCCCAGAAAGAAAGCCCTCAGCAAAAAAAAAAAGGGGGGGGGTGGTTAACAACTGGTGGGAATGGGGGTGCCCACTGGAGAAAATGCATCCTCAGGGTGTTATTGTCAAAACTAGACCACCCAGGGAGGATGCTCTCCAATAGCTGGGTCAACAGTTGGCAGCAAACACCATTTTTCTGTACTGGTTCTTTCCAGCTCAACAATGGGTATGAGTGTGTCCTACAAAATCTGGTTTCTTTTATTTCTTAATATTTTCTTTTATTAATTTTGTTCTCACATCATTGTTAACACTATTTTCAATAGTCAACATTCGGGTGGCATTTCAGGTGTCCTAGGGTTTCATTTCCCATATTTCCTATTCATGTACCAACTTATTCTTCTTTTCCTTCCTAGCTGTGATCTCCTTTTTCTTTTCCCATCATTCTCCTCTTTTCTCTCTCAAAGGAAAATCATGACAAATTGGACATCAACCATCCTTGTATTTCTCAATGTATTTTACCAGCTTTCCTGGATCTATTCATCATTCAAACCTGTAGTTTTCATTCTCAATCCTGGGAAACCTTTCTCAGAGATGGGGGGACACCCATCTGGCATGACTGACTCTGCTGTGTTCCTTGTATTTCCTCCTTACTGACATCCCAGCCTTCCATTTAGACCCCTTAGCCACTGCTGCTATGTTTGCTGAAGTGAAGTTGCTAACAACTCCCTTTCAGAAAAGATGATCTATGGTAAAGCAATTTTTTTCTGGAAAATATTTTCTTCCTTCCATGGTCTTTATGACCCATGAAGTGGTACATAAAATCCAACTAAAATAATAAAATGTTAAGAAAACGTATTCAGAAGGGCAAAACCCAAGGTAGCAGATCTGCCTTAGTACATTCAGATGCAGGAAAAGAAAAATACCAAGGTTGCACAGCAAGCTCTAGTGGCAAAGATGATGCCAGATTAAGAGAATGGCACAGAAATTAACTTTTATGTCCAATGCTCTCGTATGCCTCAAATTCATCATTACACATTTCATCCAGAAAGATCATTTCTCCAGAAATTATCTGAGCTGCTATTTCTTTCCCTGTGATATTATTACTTTTCTAAAAATATTTAGTAGCCTTCACTTATAATGTTTATGACAGTCAAACTACCTTAGGATATAGATATTCAAACAAGCCCATTCTTAACTATCATGAACCCCAAAGGGAAGAGGCAGGATAATGTTACCTACAGGTAAACTTCAATTTCCACACCAAAACAGCAACAAGGAATCTCTAAGAAAGTCAGGAAGGGGGTTGAATAGGACTTAAAATGTCTCCCCCACACTGTTGTTGAACAATGGGAATAATGAATCAATCTCTGTCTCAAAATGGACACAAATGCACATACACACCCACCTCTAACACAAACACATGAACATGTTCATGAGCAAACACAACCACTCTGCACACGAACACACTCAGGTCCTATGAGTGGCACATCTCCAAAGCTGTACCTGCATACACAGAAAAACAATGGAGCCCAGCTCAGTTCACCAGCTTGCTAATCATCTCCAGCTGCAGGTAGCAGGCATAATTGTGTGCTAGCACTGAGTTCACAACTGAGAAGCTAGGGGAAAGGAATTAACCCAGCTAAGAGGGAAACAACAGATGACATTGCCAAGAGAGCACAGGTGAACAGGTAGATGAGCTACAGAAAAGACTTCACAAGGAATCAACGAGTGAAGCTTGGATCCAAACAGAAAGTCGCCACTTGCCTAAACAGTATGTTCCACAGAGGAGACGCCCAGACTTACGCATCTTTTGGTCCTTCCTGAGAAAGATCAAAGACTTGCCTCGGATTCAGGTACCACATGAACATCTGAAGGACTTTGGTTCCCTGTGAGAGGGGAAAAAAAAATGATGATTGGAAGAAATTTCCAAATATTAGTTGCTCACTTAAAAATAAAGTCTTATCCAAAAATGGTATTAACTCAACAGTATAAAGAACTAATTAAAAGCATGAGTTTTAGGGTTGGACCTACATAGATCAAAGGCCCAGATGAGATTTCTGTCTGGAGTGAAATTCTGGCAAATTCCTTCATTTCATTAACTCAGCTCGCTTCCCTGCTGCAGATACAAAAAGCATGGTTCTCAGATTGTTGGAAAGGCCCCATGTCATAAGCAGCACAGTGCACAGTTTAGCACACAGCAAGTACTTCATGAATAGTAGCTGCTGGTTTTACCAGCATTCCCTAATATATGATCAACACTGAACTGAAACTGAGGGGACATGGGCTCAGTTTTCAATTTCCGTAACAAACATTTCTCTTTCACATGAACATTTTTTAGGATGTTTAAAAAATGGTGACACTTTTAGAGCCGATCGCGTGGCAATCCCATGGTAGGTGTGGAGAAATGGAGTCACTTCTTTAAATGAATGGAGCAAAAAAGGAAATAAAAGAAGCACATTCATATTCAACAGCATCAAACGAGACTTAAAATTAAGTAGGGGGCCATCCTTTTTCAGGCATGATGAACCACAGCAAAGGCTATTTGATCTGGTGCATAGGGTTTGTTGCTGATAATTACAGTTCCTGACAGCTCGTTCTTAAAACATTCCTTAGATCTACGGTGCTGTATTTGAGAAAGACCCCAGGATAATAAAACAGCACCACTGTGAGTCAATGCTAACTTGGATGCTCTAACTGGGTGAGCAGAAGCACTTATAATCTTGCAGAAATCCAGCATATAAAAGCGGGCGACAATATCTACTTTACAAGGTGATTATGAGAATTAAATGAACCGGTAATAGTGGTGTATCTAGCACAGTATGTGGCATGCAATAGGCCTTTGCACATTTTAATCCCTTTCTTTTTCCTCTCCTTGTGAATTTATTCATTAAATTACCCTTGCGGGTATGAGGGCTAAAGTATAGTTTATAATTATCACATTGTTATGTCAGTTGTTACAGAGGCCAATGAAGGTCTTTTGTTCCGTGCATCACTGAAGCCTATAATTTAAAAGTTCTGCGTTACCGCATGCTCGCTATACATTGAGGGAAAACATTCTATCCTAATGATCACAACAAACCCTTCAGCTCCACTACCTGACATATTTCACCTCCTATAAGATGCAGAGATAGATTTAGCAACTTCATGCTAACTAAATACTGGATCCTTCTTGAGCTTCCATACAGCACCTTGCTAGCAGGTCAGTCAGGGGTTCCATCTTTATGTTTTCTAGCTAACACCTGAGTCATTTTAATAATTAACCATAATTTAAAAATTTCCAAATGACCTACTAGAAAATGAACCTCAGAGTTCGAGATTTCCAGAGCAACAGAACTGTTCAAGTTCACTATGCCTTTCCCCCTACAGTTCTGGGAGAGTGCCCATCTCAGTAAAGAGCACCATACAACATAATTAACACCTCTCCAAAATAAAAGGCCTGAAGAGGTTGTTTTTCTTCATCTAAAATTTCTCTCCAGGCTTTGAGTGGTCACACCATATTGTTTTTACTCATTTTCAACTTATGTTAGTTGGAACCCTAATTATCTCTATTTATCCTTTTGAAGAAGGGGTATTAATTAAGGCTGGCAAGTCTCACATGACTAAGCTCTTGGAGGCTCCTTTTACATCGCCGCCTGTTGGAAGAATGCCCCTGGGAGCTATGTGGGGCTAACTACACCGCCATGCGTGGCTACCCCATCAGATCTGACAGTCACACATGATAGAATTCCTCACTTCAAAAAGTGATCTTTCTAAAATCTATGCATTAGGAAAAATGGTTATTGTCTGAATAAAAGCCTTGTGTTGTCTAAAATCAGTTCTGTGGGTGGAGAAAAACAGTCTAACACACACTTGTGTTTTGTTAATTCTGCTGTTACCTCTAGAATAAGCTACTTTAGGGTTTTGATAGAGGGAATTGATTTCCATGGAACCGGATAGTCTGACAAACACTAACTCACCAGGGGAAGAATAATTTCTTTCTTTCTCATTTGGTGGAATCAAATCCACTCCATCATTTAACAACTCTAGCTCTCACCAAGTCCCAGACACCCTCAGAGTTTCACATGCTTAAGTCAAATGCAAAGTTTGTGTCAGGGTCTAGTTTTGACTAAGTGGAAAAAGAAAAGTATGTACATTAGCCCCAGTACACCCTGGAGAGGGTTCTCACATCTGCAGCTGTGGTTCTATGATTTCACTGACCACAGGATTTCATAAGCTGGGATGAGAGTGGATACTCCCCATGGGTAGAAAACTTCTTTCCAGCTTCAGGTGTTAAGGAACAGTGTGGGGCAGAAGAACCCAACTTGCTAGAAAGTGGACAGATTGTTCCATAGGGAAATGAACAGGATTCATCCATTCCCCTCCTACACACCTGGCACCATTTTAGCTGAAGGAATAGAGAGAGGGACTAGACAGAGGAACTCTTGCTTTCCAGAGTCCTACGCATAATTCAGAGAAGATGACACAATGATAATGATAGGGGGTGTGGAGGGTCCACTGGGAATGGGATCAGCCCACAGAGCATCTCAGTTTTCCCCAAAACACTGTAACTCTCATGTAGATAAAAGGATTCTGAGATGTCACTAATCTGGCTTTGGTTTCTATCACAGAGGGATCACCTAGACTGTGTAAAGATAACTGCTAGACAATGAGAAAAGACATCAGGAAAATAAAGATTCGTAAGTGATGGAGGCTAAAACACAGTTATTTCAAACTGGATCTGATATAGTGTAGTGATGCAGTTGAAAATTGTATTGGTGCCAAATGCCTTATTTATTTGGCACCAATTGTATTGGTGCCAAAATGCCTTATTTATTCAGCAAACATGTATTAGGTGCCAACTGCATGCCCACATGTATACTCAGGATGACATACAGTTTATTCACATGAAGCAAATCAGTTCAGCACAGATGGTAAGTGTTCTAACAGAGACACCCTCAAGAAGTAGCCACAGATGAACAGGGATTAAATGAAGGCATTCCAGGAGCTGTGCTTGCACTGAGTCTAGAAGGTGAGCAGAGTTTGCCATTTCTTTCTTTCTACCATCCCAGTGGAACTCTACAGTTTCTTTTCTTTTTTTCCCCTACAATTTATTTTCTACGGGTTACCGCAGGGATCAATTCTTCCTTGACTATGCTATTCACAACTTTGTCAAGTCCAGAAATAGGAAACCCAAGTGGTAGGAAAATGAAGACTTAGCCCTTTCACTAAACAGTCTCCATCAAAGGGCATCAATGAAAGAACAAAAAAAAAGGCTGACGGAGTTTACTGTTTCACATGAGGTGCAGAGGAAGGGGTTTCCGGGTAAAGGCAACAGTAAGACAAACCATGGGAAACTAAGTTGTGTTCAGTTCTTGAAAAGTGAGGCAGGAGGGGTTGAAGATGAACCTGCTGGAAACTGTCTGCAGTTGCCAACTCTGTCTCATGGGCAAAGGCACTTGGCCTCTGTTTTATAGAGAACTGGAGCCGCTGAAAGTTGTGTTACTGACAGCCACCTATCAAACTGAAGGTTCAAGGAATTTTATATCTGAAGTAATATAAAGCTTTTCACTCAGTAAATTCTGAATTGGACTTTAGAAGGGAAAAAATACTTGTGTGTCTTTTGATTCCTTTCATAATATTTGCATTTCTTCATTTTTGAAGCTAAGCACCTTTTGCTCTTATTTTAATATTTATCTAATCCGAGAGTCAAAATAAGTCTTTGACTTTTTGTTGCTTTCCTACAAGTGATGATGGTCGTGGACAATAATTATTGAATCCAGTTAATAAAAGCAAAATGATTCTGAAAATTGAATATGTGATAAAGCAGAACGAGCTTTTATTATTTTTTTAATAACTCCCTGGGAAAACTAATTTGCATTCCCAAAGCCTTCCAAAAATATTTTAAAAGCTGTTTTGTGATTGCAGGTGGCTTTTCATAAGTAAATTTCTATTTTCTTCCCTGCCCCATTTTTATTCCTATTCATCATGAATTATGACATTTACACACAATGAAAATTCAAATCAGAAAACAGAAGTTGGTTGCCTGAAATATTTTAATCAGCGCAGTCAAGCTGACATTTTAATACATCAGTGTGGCTATACCTGAGAGGACTGGATATCCAGGGCCCCTGGCTATTAAAAAATCTAGATGTTCTGAGTTGAGCCTTGGCCAATGCTATGGACTGAAGATTTTCCTTCCAAGTCCGTAGGCTGAAACCTAATCCCAATGTGTATCGAGGTGGAACCTCATGTTCATCCTGGGATGAACATACTTAGAAGAGGCCTCAGAGAGATGATCCTGCCTTTCTGACCAGTGAGGACAAAGTGGGTCCTCCATGAACCAGGAAAAGGATCCCTGGCAGACGTCACGTTGACTAGGGTCTGGGGCTTAGACTTCCAAGAGAACTGTGAGCAAAAACTCTGTTTTACCAGCTGCCCAGACGCCAGTGTTCTGAGGAGCAGCCAGAGCCAACTCCGAGCAGCCTCCACACAAGGCAGCTGGGAGAGAACCCGCTCCACAGAAGTCTGGTGTGGCTGAGTCCACCTGGGGGGGTGACCTGACAGAATCTTGACCTGGGATTTTGAAAGCATCACCATCTACTGACTGCTCCTCTGCCCTCTCCACAGCCTGTTCCAAGCACTGGGATCCTAAAATTTGTCTGAAAAGGGATTCTTCATTATCCCAGGGTTGAGTGTTGTGGAAAACACTACCTTCCTTGAGGTTGCTTGCCTGAGTATTTAGAAACAGCGTGGGGACTCAAATCATGAGATTTGAGTTTAAAATTTAAAAGTATTTCCTCCAATACAAATGGCCAACAGGCACATGAAAAATTGCTCAACGTCACTAGCAATCAGGGAAATGCAAATCAAAACCACAATGAGATACCACCTTACACCAGTAAGAATGGCCCACATCCCAAAAACGGGCAACAGCAAGTGTAGCGTGGATGTGGAGAGTAAGGAGCACTCTTACACCGCTGGTGGGAATGTAAACTGGTCCAGTCACTGTGGAAAGCTGTGTGGAGGACCCTCAAATTGATGCAAATGGAACTACCATTTGACCCAGCAATTCCTCTCTTGGGAATCTACCCAAAGGAGACCTCAATGTGGGTATAAAGGGACACCTGTGCTCGGATGTTTACTGCAGCACGATTTATAATTGCAAGGACTTGGAAGCAACCTAAATGCCCCAAAACAGATGACTGGATGAAAAAGATGTGGTACATATACAGGATGGAATATTACTCATCAATTAAAAATGACAAATTGGATGATTTTATGATAACATGGATGGACTTAGAAGAAATCATATTAGCAGAAACAAATCAAAAAGAAAAAAAAAAACAGAAGCCAAATAGTTTCACTAATATATGGGATATAGGGAAAAAATAAACAAAAGCCATGAGGGAAAGTCAAAACAAGCTAAGCACCAAACTGAAGCACACAATTTTGGGAGTGGGGGGAAGGGGGGAAAGGGGGGCGAAGGGGGGATAAATCCCTGGGATTATAATGATGTGAAATTTATATATAAATAAATTTTTAAAAATGTTTTAAATGGAAAAAATAAATAAAAAAAAATAAAAGTGTTTCCTCCTTTTATCATTTCCTTCTCCGCACCATGGCTGGTTTGCCCCCGACTTTAAAGGGGTGGCCCTGGACGGGCAAGGTCATCCACAGAGGGTGTCACCAGCGTAAGCCAGTCCACACACACCAGACACTCCTCCTCCCATCACCTGCTAGGAGGTCCCCACAGAAGGTCAGACCCAGCCACCAACTCCTCAGGCACCGTGAGCTGTGTGAGGAGGAGCTGGGGTCTGGGCCCCACCCTCCCTGGACCGTAGGGGCTGGAACATCTGCTTAAGCCTGAACTGAGCAGCATCAAGTCACTGGAAGCTGATGACGTTAATGATGACGTCGTGAGAACGCATGAGCGAGAAACAGTGCAAACAGCGAGAAGCGTCATGTGGTGTGAGAAGGGCCTGGGAGTCTCAGAAGGATGTCGTTGGGGGGGGGGGGGGGGGGGGGGGGGGGGGGGGGGGGAAGGGGTATCCAAGAAAAACCCGAAGTTCTGAGGTTACAGCAGACGTGAGTGTAAGGCGGGTCCTCAAGTCAACACTGCTGCACCGGGAGAGGAGTGCGCGGGAAGGAGCCCCCTTCCGCAGACCAGCCCTTCTGCACAGCAGACACTCAGAGCTGCTGCGAGGGCCCAAGAGACCCTCCGATAATTCAAATTCCAGTCGTACTAGTGGTGCTGCCAGCTGCTACAGTTGTGCAAAATACCCAGTGTCATCTCTACCTCGAGCGCTTATTAGGAAAACAAAGCGAAAGTTATTGTGAAACTCTTGCTTAAAAGACAGGATTCTGTAAACGGGGTTGCTGAACAGAAATGTACAGAAGCGGTGCCTAAACACGCTTCTGCAAAGTGCTGGCAGTTTTCTTATTTTTCATAAAATAATGAATGTCTTAAGAGCGACAGGAAATTTCTTGCCAGCAGGTGGCGATCTAGGCTAGCAAGTCATAGAACAAAGCTTCAAGTTGGGGGAAAAAAGTCTGTTTCAAAAAGGAATGAGGTAAGAATACTATTATGCATCAACTGAAAAAGACAAAAACGTACGTCATTCTCAACAACATGGATGGAGCTAGAAGGAATCCTGTTAGTAAAAATAAGCCAGAATGAAGAAGAGAAATGCTGAACGGTCTCGTTTAGATGAGGGATGTGGGGAAAATAAAACAAATGAACAAGAATAACTTAAAACTGCCAATAGAGCAAGAGAGGGGAAGGAGGGCAAAACTGGGGGAGGGATGGGTTTAAGAGATTAAAATGGCTCGTGGGGGATAAGGTGGTGGGAGAACCTCAGGGTAGAAAATGATGTGGGGAAAAAATATATACATATATATATAATTCAAAAAATAAACAAAAAAAGGGATGAGGTGAGAGTGCTTTATATTGAGAAGCAGATGAGTGAAGTAAATCCATTATTAAAAGGTAAAATCAGGATTTAACAACAAAGTGCTACTGACAGCAGTAAGCCTGTTCTGGACAGACTCTCCATCTCCCCTCCCCCCCACTCTTACCCCTCACTGAGTTAGAGGCATCACTTTAACAGGAGACCCCATATGACTCAAGTTCACATTAAAGCTTGAGACAGAAAGTCTAATTTTCTCACCACTGGCTACACAAGAAAATAACTGGGGCGCTTATGCCGGTTCAAAGGTCGTCACAGTTCATTATGACCAGCCTATGGGGTGGGACAGATGTCAGCCTTGCCTTTGGTGTTGGGACTTTGAATGCACCATAACCTCTAAACTCATGAAAAAAAAATGACTCACCTGGTTGCCTCCACTTTTGGGGTTCACAAACACGAGCAAGGGTTTCATGAGAGGAGAAGAGATAGGTTTTATCACAAAAGGTCGCCCTTTGTTTTCCGCCTGAAAGAGGGAAACAGTGCTAGTGAGACAGAGGCCCATTCCTGGCAAGAAGCCCCCAAAGCCCAGGGACCAGGAGCCACCACCACACTCCCCCCAGCCTTGTGAATCAAGAACAAAATAGCATACCTACTACCTACTGTCTGGTTTGACAGGTTTACCCTCAAGCGGACATTCCCTATAAAGCTTAGAAGAAAACATTTCAAGCTATAATTTGTTCCCTGGGAATGAAGCTATGCAATTTGGTTTTTCTCTCTATATGTAAACATTCTAGGACTGTCAGCTCCGATCTGCATCTCCATCATCTTAGGGATAATATTTGCAGACAAGTGCAAATGCTTGGAGTCTGAAGTGGCAGGAGGTTACATGCACATGTGTGCGCACACATACATGCACACGCAGGACACGGACACATTTCCAGTGCACATAGAGTGCAGTGAAAAGAGAAAGTGGTAGGGGAGACATCAGGACAAAAAAGGTTCGGGCCAGATCACATGAAACAGCAGTGGCTATGGGAGGGAGGATGCATTCTGTTGCTTACTTCTGTTCCTCTTTTGCTGACTTTCCTTTTAAAGCTTGTTCTCTTCTTCTTCCGATTTGAAGCCTTCAGAGAGTTCTGTCAGGAAGAAGGAAGTGCCTGAGCTCAGACGCAGGGAGACCAGCAGCTGCCCCATGCAGAACCATGTAGGAGATGAGGCGGTACATGCTTCCGACCGCATGCTTCTCATGCTTTGACACTTCCAAGCCACCGTTCATGGGTAAGCCACAGACAGAAACCAGTCGAGTGCTTCAGAGTGAGCAACTGACTCCCCACCACACGGAGAGGCAGGGAGGTAGAACCCTGGAGGCTCTCATGGACTCACATAACAACACATGTTATACCTGCCAACCCTCCCAGTAAAAATGGAAGAATCCCAAATTCTCTGAGGGGCTCCAGTCTCCCGCCCAACCAGGTCCGTCTCCCGCCCAACCAAGTTCAAGTTCATCTCCTGGTATGGAGATCACCTATGTGGAAATGTAAAAAAGGAGGCCATTTTTCATGGTTTTCTTTCGCTTTTGTCTTCTTTTCTCTGCTCACTTTTTCATCGGTTGTTGCCATCACCTGCTCTGGGAGGAGTCATAACATCATTCTTGACCCCAAATGGAACTGGATGACCCAACTTATAGCTGGATGATCCTTTAAAATGCAGGGTTAAGACTCACCTAGAACACTGGCAACAATTGCTCCTTCTTTCTCTTATCTATAGAGCCATTGGTTTGGAAATTCTTCCCTCCCCTGGTAGCCATGAGTTTTTCTTCTCAAAGATGTGCCTCTAATTTGGGGGCCTACAGTGACCTCACATTTACCTGCCCTGTCTTTCTCTCTAGGAATTTTATGAACCACAGCTTTGTGATTACTTGAACTGACAGTTTATTCTCAGCATATTGGACACCGATGCTCTGACAAGAACCTCTTTTAGAAGACAGCCACAACTCATTGGTTAAAAACGAGACAAGGCCAGCTCTCATGAGTGGAAAGTCATTCATTAATCAGATTGCCACCTTCACAAAGGCAAAACATTACTGACCATTAACAAATCATTGAGATCCTGAAATAGAGAATGCTTCGTTTGGAAGCTTATGTGAGTATGGATATATGTTTTTCTAACAGCTTGAAGAAACTTAGATATCTGTTCTTTTTAGGGTACTCTTTTTTCTTAGCACATGCACCAAAAAAAGACCTTTGGAGTACCTCTATTAATACATCTAAATTAGCAAGAGTTAAACTACAATGCTTTTATTTTTATTTGGAATGTGAAAAAAAAAGTTGATTTGGGCCATGCTTACCAAGGATAAAGGAAACGTCCTTCATCAGATTAAAAGCAAGTGTCATTAAGTCCAGAGCTTATGGATGTTCTAGAGCCCGGGTTGATGTTCATCATTCACTCACAACTATGCAGTTGGACCATGAGCAACTTGGACATTCTGGGCAATGAAAACCTCCAGGTGGGAAATCCACTTGGATTCTGACTCCGAAAAGTGGGCTTTGCATCAGGGAGCTCAGCCACGAGCATGTGTAGCTGGTTGAATCCACGCGTGCAGAAGCATGGACGAGAGTTCGCCCTGCATAGGTAGATGCTCCCAGCCCAAGCCCATGTTGCTCAAGGGCCAGCTGGACTTCGCCTGCGCATAGATGACCAACTTTCAGAATTCCTCTTGACATGGATTGAGGACCATCTCCCTCTGTGGGGAGGCTTTTGCATGATCAAATGATTTGCTGTGTTTTGATACCTTCCAGTTTGTTTAAAGGGAAGGAAGGTGATGTATCATCCTTAGATCTATAATCAGTCAACTGATCCAAAAGGAATGCTGGAAACTCTCAGGCTGGCAAAAGCAGTATCTAGTTGACGGCAAGTCACGGTGTTCTGGGCGGTTCTAGACCTTGAGTGCATGTTTTTTTTATTGTTTTTTTTTGTTTGTTTGTTTGTTTTTGGAGACTAGGTCTTGCTATTTTTGCCTGTGGAACCGCAGGCTCTCATTACACGGGGTACCACAAACTCAAGCAATCCCCAGCCTCAGCTTCCCAGGTAGCTGGGATTACAGGCATGTGCCAACACACCCAGCTATTTTTTTGGAACTAGGTCTCATTACGGGCCCCAAGTGGGACTCGAACCGTGATCCCTAGCGCCGGCCGCTTCATAGGCTGAAGCTTACAGGCATGAGCCACTGTGCCCGGCCATTCAGTGCATGTTGGCATCACCCAGAGAGCTCTTAAGCAGGCTGATGCCTGGTCCCATCAAGTAGTCTCACTTCATATGTCAGAGGTAAAGCCCAAGCAGAGATACTCTTTGAAAAGCTCCGTAGGCAATCCTACCGGGAGCCAGGACTAAGACCTGCTCTTTGAAACAGGCCAAGTGAGGAGGCCTGTCTTGTCTGGTGGAGCTGCAGCTCAATGGCCACATGTGAGTCACTGAGTCAGTGGAACCTGAGAGCCTGAGTACGAATCCTGGGTCTTCCCATCACCACACCTGTGACCTTGGCCAAGTGACTCCAACAGGTGAAATAAGTTTCTTTTTTTTTTGAGACTAGGTCTGGCTATTTTTGCCTGTGGAACCTCAGGCTCACATTGCCCAGGGTACCACAGACTCAAGCAATCCCCAGCCTCAGCTTCCCAAGTAGCTGGGATTACAGGCACGCGCCACCACACCCAGCTATATATTTTTGGAACTAGTCTCGCTATGTGCCCCCGGCGAGACTCGAACCACAATCCCTGGCCCCGGCCGCGGCTTCCTAGGCTGCCGCTTACAGGCATGCGCCACCGTGCCCGGCCAATAACAGTTTCTTAATTGGAAAATGAAGGTGATCATACCTACCTCCCAGGATAGTTGTGAAGTGAAAGGAGAAAAGGTATGTGAAGCAGTTAGCCTGGTATCCATCTCATGAAAAGCACTTCCATAAATGTTAGTTGCCTCGTTCACAGCTGTATGTCCCCAGCACCTAGCACAGATGCCTGGCACATAGTATGCACTCAAATCATTGTTGAAATCATGAAGCAGAATTATAATGCGCAATATGTACTGAGCCCTGATTTTTGAAAATCAGGGAATCAGCCCAGCTGTTTCGGGGTCGTTTTAGTACGTTTGATGCCAAAAGCAACGTTGGACACCAAGTGCTTATGGGAACATACTAAGGAGTCTTTGGTCCTTGAATGAACTCCACAATGACCCTCCAAGAGACAGGTCCAAGGGGTCAGGCTGAGAGTGTTCCCTAAACTAGCGTCATTCTAGAAACAGCAGCTCTTTGGGTGATTCTTAGGAGCCAGTGTACTTGGGAAACAGAGTTAGAAAAACACATCAAAATAAGGTTTGATGTCCGGAACAGAGCAGGCAAGGAACTCCAGTCTACTAGGGAACAGACACACATGAGACAGGCTTTTGAAACACAGATGGAGCAGGTACAAGGGCTTCTGAGCCTCACCGAGCCAAATGCGTCTGAGGCCTTCTTCGTCTCACAGAACAAGGAAGGGGCAAAAATCAAGCACAGGGTTGACTTACAGTAGTACCTGGACGCCTCTATGTGAGCTCTGAGTAAGCTTACAGCCCTACGGATAGTCAAATGGCAAGAGATAAGTAGTGTGGAACTTCACCGCATACCTCATAGTTTCCAGACTTCTTTCTCTTGGTGTGTAAGTAAGCATCTCTACCTACTACACAGCTTCTTTCAGAAGGCAGCACGATGGGGAAGAGATGGACATGAGAGTGGACTGGGTTGGGTTTCCTTGTCCAGATGATCACCTAACTTTGCTGGTCTACAGTGTCACTCGCTGGCCTGAGTTAATAACCCAACAGAGGGTCAAACCACATAGCATGCTTTCCCCAGACTGACATTAAAAATCATACCAAGAAGGTATTGTCCAGAAATGGTGGTGATACACTCAAGAAATCTTAGTGCTTGCCTGTGTTTTGAAAATGAAGCGGCCCTGTTTTCAACAGCAGCTAACTCGGGGCTACAAGGGATTCATGTTGCAAGTTCACACGATCGAAACAACGAAATGTTGTTCCCTCACTTGGATTTTTGCCTTCCTCTGAGTGCTACAGTCTCCCCCCCCTATATACTCTCTAGCTGTTCTTTTATTAAGACTTAAGAAAAAGAAAAAACATCTGGATGTCTGGAACCAGGATCAGGGCAGCATTACCTGGCCACAAAAAAACCATCCAATCAACAGAATATTTATCATAGTTGTTATTCCTTCCTGGACTGTTAAGAAATGTTTATGGGCAAATCACTCAACTGCAAGGAGACTTAACTATTTCTCATTGCTCTTCAGGGATTTTCCCAGGTTACAGGATCACAAAGGATGAGTTGTAACAACAGACCTAAAAGAAAACAACTTCATTAACCTGGTCTTCCTCCCCTGCCCCACCCCCAGAGAATGGACAAAATTGGATTAATAAGAGAGAGCATCACGGACATTGTCTGTTTAAGAGGCTCCTCCCTCTGCCCTGCCCAGAGAGGGCTGTCCTGAAGGTAGACAAGTAGAAGAATAAAGAAAACTCATTCCCAAAAGCTAAGGCTTTGGGGAAGGCTTAGAAGTTCTTAGAAGTTCCAACTGGCATTAATTAATTATTAATTAGTATTAATTAGCCTTTAGCATGAATCAAAGGAGATGGCTTAGGCAACTCGGAGGGCTCTCTTTGCCCACTGCATCACATTTCATGGTTTCTAGCATTTTAAGATAATGTTACCACAAGGAATAAGAAAGACAAAGCATGCAAAATGCCCTTGAAAGGATAGAAAGGAGTTGATGGCAATTTTCGTAGGTAGAATATTAAAAATAATATAAACATCCATCAGTTCAGAGATGGCTAAATAAGCTATACTGCATCTATAATATGGAATGTATACAGTAGCTTTAAAATGAGTTCAATTTATAGGTACTAATATAGACATTGCCCCAAGATTGGATTTTTTTATCTAGGGAAGTTTGAGTGCATTATATGTAGGATGATGGCACTTATAAAACCACACATCGCTGCTCTCCTAGAATTTGATCCTACAAAGAAATTCATGGATCTGGTTCCATCAGCTCCAAGTGTGTGCACTAGTACCTGAACATCTTGGTTTATCCAGCAAATCCATGGCATGCTAATATTTCAGCTGTGAGGAAAAACACTACATGTATTGTTGCAGATGTAATGTTGACTTTGTATGTATTCTGGATGGATTCTTAAATTTGGTTTTCTTCTCATTTTAATGTCTTAAAGCCATCTACCTTCCATCTTCTTTCACTTTCTAGGTCTTTCCCTAGAGTTCGGTGATGGAAACACCAGCAAACCACACAGCCCGCCTCTTCCCATCAGGGCACACACACCTGTACCTGCTTCACGGCTGGTCACGTGTTCCACCCAGAGCCAGTCATCTTTTCACAGAGAAGGAAAACATGTGCTTTAATTCACCTCTTGTGGCCCTATTCTCTTGACCCTTCTCTACTCAGTGATTTCTTCGCCTCACTAGAGTCATTTTTTTAGATGCAAATACCACACTGAAAGCTGGTGGTGGTTCTCACTAGGTTCTATCAATTAGCACCATCCTTCTTTATCCCTCTTCCCACCCACCCCCAGGTCCATCAGCCTTCAAGAACAAGCACAGGTGACATTTTCCAGTGACCCTACACTGGATGCCATGACTGAAAGTGCTCGATTCTGCCTCATGCTTCTATCCCATGTCTGCACCTGAGGGAGCGCTCACCATTCCCGCCTCCACTGGGCTGACCTGCACTGACCTTCTTTGACTGGTGGATTCAGTCCACCTGACTTCCTCCCCCTCTGACTATGCTCTATGCATCACTCCTGAAAGATAGGCACTGCTCTAGAGAGGCAACGCTTCCCAAGTAGCAGAAACCCCACTCTTCTATTAAGGATTTGCATGGGGCTGACAGCTTCTTCCAGAATCATGCTCGACACAAACATGGAGACATCTGTGTGTCATTTCCCCATGAGTGAGTATACGTCCCTGGATATACGATGAAGATCTATCTCCGAACCTCCCACTGCATGTAAGACCATCTTCCAATGTGGTTAATGAATGTTTCCTTAATTCATTAAATAGCCTCTCCTTTATCATGTTTAAGCAATGTCATTTAAGAAAATCATGGGAACATACATATGTATAGCTATTATGTAGATCGATATAGTGATGTATATATAGGTATATATCTACATATATAGATATACAGGTATATAGCTATATACAATCTGTCCATATGTCTATTACATAATACCTGTACATATGCACGTACAGATACGTATCTGTATATCTGTGTATGTGTGAATTCCGGAAGCTGTAATGACATTTTACATGTATTCGCTATTGACTTTTTAAATTCTTTTTAATTATTTCCCAGTGTCTCCAATGAAAACTCTTACAGCTTCCACATCCTCCCTCATAGATTGCCACCCATGTGCCAGATTCTTCAAATTATAGTTTTGATGATCACCAATGATCTGGTACCAAACAAGGATTTTTCTCAATACTTGTTCATCATTCAATGTCTACAGAATTCAACACTGATGACTGTCCTATTTTTCTTTCCAGTTCCACGAAACCTGGTACCATAGTTCTCTCTGTGTTTTCCAGGACACTTTTTCTCCTTTCACCTTCTGGGAGGGGATGCTTACCTCATCTCCTGTTCTTTTACTCTATAAATAAATAGGCCCTGACTCTGTCTTATGGTATCATCATCACTCTAAAGAACAAGGTGTCCTGGAAGCACAGTAGAGGCCAGGAACAAGGCCCCTTTTCTGGTTCCTTCTACCCTCTCCACTGGCAATCTCATCCTCTTTCACTGAAACCAGATGGCTCAGAGATCGATAGCTTCTGTCTGGGCCTCAATGTGACTATACAGAAATGTCGTCTGTGCTGTCCAACTCCCTTGATGCCTCATACTCCTAAAAGGCAATAAGAAAGACAAAGAAGAGCCAGGTGATGGTCTACATGATTTCTGCTTTGCTCGTTAGCCCCATCCAGAGGAAAACCCTACAAATTTGGTGCTATTATAATGTATTCTTTGCAGCCAAAAAGCTGAGGAGTTTAAGTTGTTCAAGATCATACAAGTTACTAAAGGGCAGAGGAAGATTATGAATCCAAGCCGTGTAACTCATAAGCTAAGCTCTAAACCATGACTGTATTGCCACCCTCACTCAAGTTCATCATATGCAGGTTTTAAATAGAATTTAGCTAATTGATTTAATAAACTGGCGTCTTTGGAGACAGGAAGTAGATCACTAAAAAATTTAGAGATATGATTCAGCAGCGCTTGCTCCAGTAAGGCAGCATGGTATAGCAGGACAAGCCTTTCAGAATTAAAACCCCTGGATTTAATATTAAATATTGAAAAAGTTTTTTTGAAGACATAAAGCACTCAATATATGTTAGCTATTTTTCCTGTTACAACGTTCCTACTGACAGAAGACAACAAAATGGTGCATGATGAAAAAAAATTGTACTTCGGCATGCAGTCTGTGAACTAAAAATACCATTTCCCATAAAAAGTAGCCAAGACTCCTTAGAGAAATGTTTGATTCCAGCTATGGACAGACAAGCACAAGATGTTCCTGGGACATGGTTTTATTCCTGAAACCAAAAAAAGCTTTCCAAAAGCTTATCACTCATGAAAAACAGAGACAGGGGTCGCTTGGAAGTGGTTCCAGATGTCAAAAACAGAACAATATAAATATAAGAATAAAAATGAGAATATAGATGTACATTAAAAGTAATGACTGTTATATATATATAAAGTACACATATATAAATAATGTACATATATAAATAATGTACATCATTATTTATATATATATATACACCACATATGATAGACGTTCATAATCTAAATTGATACTTCCCAAAGCAAGCACCATCACTAATACTAGTCACCTATAAATGGTACTAAGGTAGTAACCTATTCTAAAAATTTACAAAAAAAGGACAAACATTGGCCACTTGTATACTGGAAAGGAGTGGAAATTCTCTTAATAGAAAAATAATAATTAAAATCCCATGAAAATTAGAAAATTGCTCTTTGGTCCTCTCAAAGGAATGAGTAGTTTCTGGGTAGAAACCTTCATGGCTGAACCATAGGCAAAGAGTTGACAAGTGACGTCATGATAACTATGTCTGGATAACAGCTCCTGAAGCAAACCGATCATTCTTAAATCACACACACACACACACACACACACACACACGAATTACCTGGTATCAGCAGACATCTGAATTCCCATCATACTAGGGCTGCCTATACACTCTTGCTCGTCACTCCCACAAAAGCACTATTTTCATCTACCACTTCTTTGCTAAAAAGAATATAGTTCACCTCCATCAACACATTCCTCTGCAGTCAGACCAGAGCCACCAAATGCTCATCTCCTACGTATACTTTGCACCTTCAATGAGCCCTTGTCCCACATATATAATGTTAGGCCCAAAGCTTTCCCTGTGCCATGCTCCTGTCTATTTTTTCCTTTCTTCTGCATCAATACAAAGTCTACCCATCTTTAAGAGACAAAATAAAGCCATCTCCTTCTTGAAGCTCCCGATAGTCTTTTTGATTATTTGCATTGTGTCCTTACATTGTTGTGTACCCCAGAATTCTCCCACCACCTTATCATCCATGCCCCCTCACCTTGATCCCTTGTCCTCCCTCCTCTGAGTCTGCCCTCCCTCCTCTGAGTCTGCCCTCCCTCCATTTCCCTCCCATCCTTCGGTTCTGTTATCAGCTGGTTAGTTTTAACTTTTTCTTGTGCCCCAATCTTTTCTACACAGGTCCTCAGAGCAAGGACCACAAAGCCTAGGGCCTTTCTGATCCCACTGAGGTTGGTGGTAAGAAAATGTGTTGATTTAACTAAATGAGTGTTCAGCTGAAAGTTCATGGAGCGACTACGGAATTGCAAAGGGAAAATACACAAAGGAGTAGAGATGTTAAAGAGCTTGGGAAAGCGCTAACTTGAAAATCAGTGCACTTGGATTTCAGAGGTGCCACTTTCTATATTTAGCTTGCTTGGTCACTGAGGGCAAACTCATGGAACTTCTCTTGGCATTAAAATGTAAAGGGAAAGAACATGCGGTCACTTTACTTTCCTGGTAATAGACCTCCCAAGGGCTTAGATAGATGATGACTTGTAAAGTTTATCCCTAAACATTATTCAGCAACCGAGGCAAACGTTTATCTAAAACACATGAAGTATTCATCAACAGAGGCAAATGTTTATCAAAAACACACAAAACGAAAGAGTACTCCTGACGCAGCACTCTCTAAACAAAACTTAACGAGAATCAGTTGCGTGATGACTTTGGAGACCAGACAATGTAGGACTGTCGAGTTTTTATAGAAATGACATTCATTAAGATTCTCTTAGGCACCTGTATGTAACCTGGGAGAGGAATAATTATGACTCTACAGCATTAAAATCCTGTAACTTGGGGTTCAGATGTATTGTACATAGGTAGAACATTTTCCATCAAAGGCTATGACCTTGGTAGCCAAATCTCCAAAATCTACCAGAATTTTGCAGCGGACACAGGACATACAGTGGGGATTGAGTACAGAATAACAGAAGCTACTAGAAGGATGAATACCAGTTTGTCTTAGGAAGAGGGTTGCTCTCTCTAGGAAGGCCATGACCTCCACTGTTACTGAGGCTGGAAGTGACTAATCCCAAACGGACCCTGCAGCCTTCCCCTCTGGCCCCACTTTTGCTCCAGGGGTCCTTGAGCTGAAGAGAAGGGGGTTGCATAAGAAATCAGCTGGAGCCACCACTGGCATTTAGTGGAAGTTCAGTGAACTCCCTTCAAAGAGAATATCATTAGTGCAACTTCGGGGAGATAACCTTTCTGTTGGAACTCGGATTAGGATGTGGAGGCTGGTTCCATGAGAGAGCCCAGCATAGTAAAGGGTGGGTTCAATGGGTGAACCAGGGGTGCTAAGCAGAGAACCCCATGGGGATGAGTGAGTCGAGATCATAGGACCCAAAGACTAGTCAGGGAGAAATGCCAGAAGCTGTGGTTACTTTTCCTTCGCACTGGCCCAGTAACATCAGGGGCCCGGCAGTTACCTGAGGCTTCTTCACCTTAATGATCCAGGTGGGCGGGACAATAACAGCGGCGTGGGCCCCCAGGGAGCAGGGTTCCTCAATGTGATGCAACATGAAGCAGGTCACCTTATTGTGAAACTGGAGAGAAAAAAAGAAGCCCATGAGCATTGCTGAGAAAAGCAAAGCTGCAGCAAGAAGGAATGAGCACACATGTACACCCGCATGTGCATGTACAACACGTGCAAAATGAGTGCACGTGTGCACCTATATGTGCACGTACAGCACATTTGCAATGAGTATGTGTGTGCACCTGTATGTGCATGTGTAACACATGTGAACGCACTGAAGACTGGCACTTCACCTCACCACCAGCCCCAGAAGCAGAGAGACCCCATTTCAAGTTCACGCCACTTTATAAACCGATAGTGATAGCAAGAGAGAAATCTTATAGGACAAGGTTAGCTAAGACGTTTTAACCTTTTAATGGGATATTTACAAAACAATCTCAGAGTCTTGCAGGTGGCTTTCATCCTGGCTTTTCACCGAAATTGCGCCTGATGTGTACTAGTTACAGACCATGTTGACTTGGGACCATGTCAGAAAGGAAATGAAAGACTGGCAGACGGGGATGGCCACCTCCCTTGGCCTTTTCTATCCAAGATAGAAATCCTTTTGAGAAGGTCCTTCTATTTCAGAGGACCCAGGGGAAAAGCTGCTTCTGAAGAGTTGTTAATCCAAGAGGCAACAAAGCACGAAGATGTTGCTTTGCTGTGTTTGTCTCAGGTCACCCAAAAATATACTGGTCCCATTCACTTGGCCAGCTGAAAGCTGAAAGTGCTCTTTGTTTCTGAAAGGAAGAAAGTAAATGCAGACTAATAATTCAATAAGTCTGAGTATTAATTCTACCCCCAGACTATGATACGCAGCTGGGGTGATGTTGGGCCATTCACATTCTCAAGCATCTTTTGTGTGGCTGTAAAATGATCCTGAGGGGTGACATTTGTTTTCTAGTAAACAAAATCCATGTTACACAATAATTTTGGGTCTTAAAATTTTAATCAGTGAATTTTTAAAATGTATCATCAGTTTTCACTTGGATTCTACTTCATGTCAACACATCATTTATCACCTTAGCTAGAACAATTTAAAAAGTGAAAGGGAACACTGGTAATAATTATATTGGAACATAAGATGTTAAATTAGGGTTGTTTTTGGAGAAACTGGTAAATGTGGTCACCCCAATTACATCCCATCAGAGAGATTCTGTCTTCATTTCTACACGTCTTCTAAGATCTGTCAAGAACCAGTGACGAATCACTAATTAAGCATAAAATACAACTAAAATAGTCATTCCTCTGACACTAGTTATTTGTGATGTGCAAAAATCCTGACAGACCAGAGAAATGTTTGACATTCTCCTTGGAGAATTATTTTTTTCTTAGCTATTCAGGTAAACTTCCAGTTACATGGCACAGTTTTCACGGAATACCCACTGCAGCCTTCTCCATTTCTAGCTGACTAAATGCCAATCAAGAGGACGAAGAGGTTCGTCCATTCATTCATTCATTCACTCATTCACTCATTCATTCATTCATTCACTCGAGAGTAGGTCTCGCTATGTTGCCAGGGGTAGTCTTGATCCCACGGACTCAAGTGATCCTCAGCCTCAGCCTCCCAGATAGCTGGGATTACAGGTGCCCACCACCACGCACAGCTGCTTTTTCAAGACTAAGTTTCTCTATGTTGGCCAAGGTAGTCTCGAACCTGAGAACTCAAGCGATCCCTGGCCTCTTGCCTCCAAGAGTGTGAATTACAGATGTACACCACCATGCCCCGGTGGTGTACATTTAAAACTGCACCACTGTGAGGCGGTGGATCAGAATCTGAACAAAGGAAACCCAGCTCCCAGCCTCAGTCTGTATTTCACTACCTCACAGAGGATCACCTATTTGTTTGACAACTGACCTTCCAGAACATATCCCCAGCGTGACAGAAACCTGCGACCACTGCAAGCTGTCTTCAAATATTTTGTCATTACAGTGCTTGCAAAATTATCTTCTACAGAGTGGGACCCTCGGAAACTCAAAGATAGGAGGACTGGGCAAGGGTGCCACTACAAAGCTAAGGGAAAGTACAGTCTTTTAGTAACTGTAGGTTAATGAAAAAGAGCACATGGGTTCCCCACAGAGTGTGACTGAGTTTCCAAGTTCATTGACCTCAGATAAAACATCGTACCACGGCCTGGCAGCTATAGGCTTGGGGTGGATCCTTGCCTATCTGCCCTCCACTACCCTCCCCATAGGCCTATAGGCAAATAGTTTGCCAATCCATGAGTTCGAGTTTATATCAGTAAAAGAAACAACAGGTTCATACACAAATAAGTAAAAAAGAAAGGAAGGAAGGAAGGAAGGAAGGAAGGAAGGAAGGAAGGAAGGAAGGAAGGAAGGAAGGAAGGAAGGAAGAAAGAAAGAAAGAAAGAAAGAAAGAAAGAAAGAAAGAAAGAAAGAAAGAAAGAAAGAAAGAAAGAAAGAAAGAAAGAAAGAAAGAAAGAAAGAAAGAAAGAAAGAGAAAGAAAGAAAGAAACAAAGAAAGAAAGAAACAAAGAAAGAAAGAAAGAAGGAAGGAAGAAAGAAGGAAGGAAGGAAGGAAGAAAGTTACATGTAGTTCGATAGAGGTGTTTTGAAAAATGGAAAAAGGATAAAAGAGAAGAAAGGTTGAACGGGAGCATTGTCATTGGATCCTAGTAAGTATGTGCTGTCAAATGTAAACAGACAATGCATTTCAATAGGTATAAAGACATTTTAAAAAATACCCAACTTTAAAGCATACTGAAACCAAGCCCCAATGGAAAAAAAAGTCACCCACTTCAAAAACAGGGAAACTGGAAACCATGGACGCCATCTTGGAGGGGTTATCTAAGACTGCAAATTGCTTTTTCTCTTGTTTTGTGATTTCCCACCCCACAAGTTCTCACTACCTTAAAGCAGCCTGGAAATGGTGACCTAGGAGTAAGGGACCAGGATTAGAACCAGAAGTGGATTTCCCAGCCTCAGACCCCAGGTCTCTGCATGTATAAATGGCAGGGTTCTTTATCTCTAGAGCTTCTTCCAGCTTGCTTATGCTATAATTCTAAAGTTCTCAACTTTCTTTCTCCAGGGATCCTATAAGTGAGAGAAATAGCAGGTTAAGTAAGGACAGACTTCCAGATATAGACAGGAAGCCAGACAATGACATCAATCTATCAGGACAAAATTCAAGCCCCTAACTTACCGCCTGCTTGCACCAGGAACAGCTGATAGCCACAATCTCTTTACTGTGGAAGGAGAATTTTTGCTGGAAGCCCTGTGATGTTAGGACAAGAGAGAGAATTTAAGGCCACTTCAGTCACAGTATGTCTTTGCCCTCCCACCTGGGGAATGACGTGAATCAGGCCAGAAATGTCCCCACTACTCAGGGTAAAGGGGTGATGTGTGTCACATTCGGTACTGACATTCTCCACCTTCTACTGTACAAGAGTTTCCTACTCCTGAATCATCTGGAGCATGATAAAGGTGATACTGCAGTGCCACCCATGACTCTAAGTCTGTCACAAAAAGTTATGCCCCCCCAAATAAATAGGGTTCTGACGTGTTTTTGTCAGAAGTCAAAAAAGGTCCATTATGTGTTCATGTGGTTCTATAAAACAACGGTCATCAATCTCAAAGGTTCTATGGAAATTAGCATCTGAGAAATTTAGTACCACAGAGTTAGGAGCTAAAAGTCAGGGTCTAGGAGAAATCCAGGTGTAGAGTATGAACTCCAAACACTTGCAGATCATCCCCTGGGGTATCAGAACTCAAAACAAACAGTGGTGGTGTTTATTCTCCAAGCAAGGAGTGATGAGATTAATGGAATGGCAAACACAATCCTCTTAAGTGAACAAACAGAATTGCTTTTTCATCAAGAACTGGAAGAGGTGCTTTTTAGCTGTGCTGTCCCTAAATAACTTGGAGACCGATGATGCCGCAATGCTCAAAGTATTTTTTTTTTTTTTTTTTTTTTTAGCCTTCCCAAAGTTTCCCCGCTTCTAGCTGCCGGTGAGATCTAAACCCAACCTCAAAGCCATTGACAGAAAAAATTTAGAACAGGGCTTTTTGTGAAGTGATCAAAAGAAGACAGAAAGATGTGATAGGTAGGGAAGCTATTTAAAGCACCGGCTGAAGAAGCCTTGTCTAATGATAATTTTAACTTCAAGTCAATTTACACATCCTGTGAAAGTTAGTCCCAAGGGCATTTTTTTGCAGCCCTCACCATCTCCACCCATCTGGAGCATCTTAGGTCTACAGCTTTGGAACATCTCCTCCTTTGTAAACCTCTTGCCTCTCTTGATTTCCTAAAACTCAGGCCAGCTCTCCAATCCCACCTGTGGCTAAGAGACCAGGACCTGTCTTCATCTTCTTGTGCACTTGATTGCCCCTTTCGTCATGCCCCTTTGCCCCAACTTCAAACCTCCCTTTGAGAAACATAATCTCTTCTTGATATCAGATTTGGGGAATCTTGATATCCCAGATTTGGGGAAACATCTCCGTCCACTTTCCTTTCTCAAGCACTTGAATGACCACGTCCTCATTCAGAGTGTTCAGAGTGGCGAGGGGCTGCCATGGTCAACCTGACACTGCTGTCCTTCCAATGACCTGCCTGCAACGTTGGCCCTTGGCTGACATCTGGGAACTTGGACTTCAGGAGGGGGCTCTCCAGTTCCCAGAGCAGGAAAGAGAGGCTGGCTCTCCCCACGTTGATTGTCCAAACAATGTAACTTCAGCAAGGGCAGCTGCTTTCTTGCTGCAAGTCTGGACTCCAGGTAAGTGCTCTGCAGAAAGCGCTTATGTGAAAGCTTGGAGTTAAAACACTGGGCACTGAGGCCCTTGGGAGCCTGGCTGATGGGCGCTGTCTAGGGCTGAGCATAGCTGTGCCCTTCTACTGGGAGAGGACCCAGAAGCTTGCTCTCCAGATTCTGTCCTGCGTGCCTCTCCCTTTGCAGCCTTTGCTTTGAATCCCTTTCCTATATTGAAGCAGAGCTGGGGGACCCGCATCCTGGGCCAGGGAACCACCACAGTGGCTCTGGGACCCGAACATGCTCCTCTCCTCCCAGAAGAGTCTTGTCTGTTTCCTGATGGCATGGAGTGTCCTTCCCCCATAAAAGCAAGCCGCGTGGACTGGAGTTGCAAAGCACGCGTGGGCTGGTGTGCCAGGCCTATCTTGCTGCCCAGGGGGTTGCTACTGTAGTGACCAACATCCCTACACGCCCTGCACCTGAGCGTTAGACAAAAGAAACCAAGGGACAGGACGCAGAGCCTCTGGACCAAAGGCAGGTTCGCACTCTTTCAAAGAGGCACCATCAACTCTGGGTGAGACAAGAGGACACTATGTCCGCAGGCCTGAGCTCACTCTGGCCTCTCTCCCAAAGTCCCTGATCACCTCTCAAGCTGCTCCTGATGAACTGGGCAAAAGCCAAGATGCTCAGGCTTCTCCATAACCCTACAGGAATATTCTGGCCACTCTGGGAGGAAAGAAGCTAGCTCTAAGGTCAAGGTGAAGTTGACATGGGGCTTCCTCCTGAGGGCAACCTTAGTCAGTTCTCCCACCCTGGCCACTATCCCTCAGATCCAGTCAGATAGCAGCTCGGCTGACAGGTGACTTCACATCCACCTGTTTCCCCATTTTCTAACTTGTCTCCAGAAACAGCCTACTTCCTGTCATCTCCACTCTCTCCTGGGCACTGCCATTAGGGAAAATGCTGCTTTTCAAATCTCAGCCTCCACCTGAAAATACTTAAGTGACTGCTTCTTGCGATTATAGAATAAACAGTTCGCACAGCCATCCAGGGCCATCCATCATCTTCTCAGGCAATTTTTCTACATCAATTACCTACTCTTCATTATGATAAACTCCTGTCTGAGGGAACTAGGCTTCAGTATAGTCTACAATATGCTTTAGTCCTTTAGATTTCCTCTTTTTTAAGCCATGCTGTCTCGTTACCAGCCCGTCATCAACAAGGCCCGCCACCATCTTACAGCCCATGAATTTTACTTCCAGTACAGAACTAACGAGGACTTCCAAGATCATCTTGATTCACTGTTTTCTTGCAAAACTATAGCCCTTATCACATCTACTGCCTTTGGCATGAATGCATAACTGCCCTGTGTCATCAGTGCATCAGTCGTTTTACATGCACGGGTGTTGTCTCTCCTATGGAATTATAAGCAATTGGGGGGCAATTTTGACACTAATGAATAGGCCCCTGCAGCTCAGGATCATCCTTTGAGCACTGCAGATCTGGCATGAATAAGTTCTGACTTTTTAAATGAGGAGGTCACCACCACACTGTGATCTGGTTAAAACTCTGTGCTCAGGAGACTTTAAAAACCTAACCCAAGCCACCTGAAACTCTGCCTTCTTGCCCCACTGTCCTCCCATCCGTAGGACCCCACAAACACGCTAGGGTCCTCTCTTCCTTCATTTAATTTCATTTTAATTTTTAAGCCTGCAACACAGACACAACAGGCTGCAGGACTGGATATAGATCTGGTGGAAGTGGTGGCCAGAGAGCAGCTGCAGCCACATGCAGAGGTCTCGGGAACGTTGTTCCAGCAAATGTGTTTTAAACAGAGTCATAAATGCTATCGCCCGGGCATGGTTCCCTCAGTTGGTTCATCAGCTGCTTGCATGGCTTCAAGCAGAAGCCTATGGAGAGAGGGCAAGGATGAGCAAAGCACCCAGTTCATCATCTTCCTGTGTGGGGGACTCATTTCTATCTCCGTGTGAAAGTTGAACCTGGATAAACTCACACAGAGCAATGACAGCACATTTAAGAACAGGGCTAAGGGAGAGTTTCCCCCACCCTCTGCTGAACATTGACCTTCTGGCTTGAAGGGCAGACAGACACAGCTCACTCTCGTCCAGTGAGATAGGAAGGATGCACAGGCAAGTCTCAACTGCTTGTGCAGAGCTTTGCTGAGGCCCTGAGGCTTCAGCTCTGGGTTTTGTTTTGGATTCTGGCTGGCTGAGCGCTAGTATCCACTTCAGACTTAGTGTCCAACACAGACACATAAACAAAACCAGGCTGGAGCCGTCACCGGCCAAGTTCTCGAAGACCACCTGCAACGGGGAGAGGATTTTGGCCAGAATCTCAGCACAGCAGGAAAAGTCAATTCCTAATTACCCATTTTTGAATATTGGCCCGAATCTGCTCTTATGGTGCAGACAGATGCCTAACAGAATCTCAATGGACTCAATAGGTTTTTAAGGGTTATTTTGGTCATCAGTATCAAAGAGGGTTGTGAGGTCAGAGGCTTTGGATCAAGCTGACTTCAGAATTATAAATACCAAGAACCTCAAGGCGTAGGTCATATATACACATACACACATATATATACACACACATATGAATATGTGTGTGTATATATATACATACACACACACACACACACACATAGGTTCTTTGAGTATTTTAATTTAATTCAGTCCTTGGAATAAACTTAAAACAGCATGTATTCTGAGCAACTCAAGCTTGTTGCCTCCATTTCTTCAACAATGTAGGACCAAAACCAAATGAGCTTCAGCTTCACAACCTTGGCTAAAGCCAGGAAAAAGGTTTCCCTTGAAGCAGACTGAAATGCTTTCAATGTGTATGTATTTAACTGAGGTTTGGGTCCTGAGCACAGACTGATTCCCAGCTTGACTTGATTTAATTTGACTGGATTTAATCCAATACTAGAGTCAGTATGGTTGCTGCCTCCAAGACTTGAAACAACAGCAAAGACAAAGTAAACCCTTCCCTATCCACTCCAGGTTCAAGTCCCAGGTTCAGAAAGTATTACAAGAGGCAAATCCAAGGGAACCCAAAATAGGACTCAATCACTATTTATCTGAAAAAAAGATAACTTCCAACATTGTGCATAAACCCTACCATCTTGGGAAAAAAAATCTAGATATCATTTTACATATCATATCCTGAATGTCTCAAACATTCAGCCTAAGTTCAATTCGATGCAAAGTTCATTGTTTCTAGAAAAATAAAATTGAAATTCAGAAATAAACTGTTATACCACTTTCAAACTTATCCACTGGGCTATAAATATCACAGTAGCTTGAGACACACTAACTTAAAAGGAAATCTGTCCGCTCAGAGCAGAACTTTGCTAGAAGATCTCAAGCTGGTTGTGTTAATCGAGTGCAACTAATGCTAAAAAGCTACTACCTGTGTGCTGGTGAATCAGGTAAATCAGGGGAGACTTTTACATGACCCAGGAGCAGACCTACAAAACTTGATTGATTTATTTCTGGGTAATAAAACATACAGCAGTTTTTTAAACCCTGTTTGAATGACCCAAAGGAAAACCCACTAACAAACCCATTCAAAACTCTTAGAGTAAAAAGTGACATTTGTTTTAATCAACTATCTGCACATTTGGGGACTAATTCTGTCCGATAAAGAGTGCAACCTTCAACCTTTAATTACCAAAGCCACCAGGAGCACCTCCATTGTCAACTAGTCCCCTCAATGAACTATTCAGCACATTTTTCCTGGTACGTGAACTCTTGCCCAGTGCTGTGAATCACTGGATCCTGGACTGCTTTGAAAATGTGCCTTTTCCTCGGCTTCATTGCAGGGTAAAATGGTAGCATTAATATTTTGGTTTATGCAAGATTGGGTTTATTTTCTCACAGCAAATCTAATTTACTTGATCTTCCTAAGTTTCCTATATTTACTTTGCTGGAATTAAGCTAACATTTTTATAAACCTGCTAGATGTTTTAAATGTAAATATGCAGTCATCTAAATTAAATTACAATGGACAGTGTTTATAAATGGAATTATAATAAGTGTCTTTACAGCTTCTGAAAAGACTATAAATTATATAAGTGTCTCTTTGAAAAATGGAAACTCACATCTGTTGGGTTTAATTAGACTTTTGGAATTAATGAAAGACTCTGAAAACATATCAATACCCTCCTTGTCCATACAGGCTCTTGCTCCAGGATTCTTGCTGACTGACCTACACACAAGTTGACATTTTCTTATTGCTCAGTAGAGAATTTTGTATCCCGTTACTCTGATAGTGCTGGTAATTACACTATATTAATCAAAGTCATTCAGTAATCATCCTCAGAGACTTTTTAAAAATTCATTTAATCTAAAGGTTTCTGCGACAAGTTACAGATCATACATTGAGTCTGTAAGAAGGAAAAAAATAAGACTTTTTGAGCACAGGAATTTCAGCAGAGGTTAACACTGTCACCACCAAGGGGATTTCCAGGATGTCAATGATGACTTCATGGGAGCAAATAGCTTGGCCCAGGACTTGACACCAAGGTAGACACCTCTAACACTAGCTATTGATTTGCATTCCAATGCACAAGTTGACTATCTTTAGCTGTGGTATTTATATTCCATATTTGTATGATCATCCAGATTTTGGGAATGCTTCCTACAGAGTTCTACAGTCACAGGGCCAAGACAGCATGTGAAACTTTACTAACTGGGCTTCTATCTCTGTCCTAAAATACCAGGAAGCTCCTGATGAGGAGGCATTTCCATAAAGCTGCAAAAATTACAATGACGATAATGATCATTCATGAAAATTAATTCTCATCTCTCACTGGCCCAGGTTGGACACTCTTGTCAATACAAATTATAAATCTTTTTTTTTGTTTGTTTTGAGACTAGGTCTCACTATTTTTGCCTGTGGAACCGCAGGTTCTCACTGCCCAGGGTACCACAGACTCAAGAAATCCCCAGCTTCAGCTTCCCAGGTAGCTGGGATTACAGGCATGTGCCACCACGCCCAGCTATTTTTTTGGAACTAGATCTCGCTACGGGCCCCAGGTGGGACTCGAACTGCGATCCCTAGCCCCAGCTGCTTCATAGGCTGAAGCTTGCAGGCATGAGCAACAGTGCCCGGCCCCAAATTATAAATCTTAATGCTGCTAATACTTAACAAGCAGGCTGGTTTTTGTAAAAATTGTTTTTTTAAATAACAATTTGTTTTAAATATAGGATTAATAGCACCCCACTTACCAACCACAAATCATTACAGCTTTTCAGAGAAGCCATATCACTTATAAACTTGCTGAGGGCATGACATTCCATGACATAATAGTCTCTACTATTCATTAACTACTAAGAGAATTAACTACTAGCTAGTGCTGCTAGAACTAACGATATATCCTTTTGTGTAAAGTTAAGACTATTTCTTCTACAGTAGCCTTCAAACATCCGTGAGACTTACAAAATTGATAAAATTACTCAGATTGGACCCCTCCCAGCTTGGTGAATTCATGACAAAGCAATATCTCCATAAAGTATATCTTGGAGGAAGGGTTCCACCACCTAGAAATGGTCTTGACTTCACTTTAAGATTGGAGTACATCTACTCTTCCTGATAGATGAATAAGTGATTCTTAAATGACCTAATAATCTTTTCACACCAATGTGTCCAGACAGGGAATTGGAGAACAACAGGACTCAATCTCAAAAGATATAGCTATAGGACCTAATCAATAGGCAGCAGTTGGAGAAGTGTTTCTGCAGGACTAGGGAGTAAGTGGAGGGGGAAGGGGAGAGGAAATTAAAGTCAGATAAAGGAGATGTGATGTGAAATAAGGATTTGTAGTACAGTAGTTAACACATGATCAAGAACACCTGATGTTCCTGATAACAATTATACTAACACAGTGAGGACCTTTGAAACCCTGGCATGGTTTCTGTTACGTGAGACAGAAACACCAGTATTGCTGTGATAGAGGGAAGATGCAAAACCAGGCAGGCCCCTGTATTGGGTACAACCAGAAGTCCCATCAGATGACCATCCTGCAATAGGGCCCAAGAATACCACATTTATCAAAGTCAGAAGATCTGTGTTGATAAGAAGACACCCACTGCTGAAAAGCATTTCCTGTAGGTTAGATCTGATGGTAGGAAATACCCTAAGGAGGCGCAATCAGGCAGTAACTGGGATTACAGATGCCCAAAATAACAATGTGGCAGCACTTAACTATTAAAGGAAGAGGGAGTGATTGCTGTAAGGTTGGAGTGCAGAGAGCTGCCGAGAGCTACAGAGCTCACAAATGGCTACTACAGCATGACAGCACTGGAAGAGGGGTGATGAGATAAAGGCTATTGCTCAATACAATCAAACAAAATCCTGAATGGAAAAGCAAGAGGAATGAGGGGAGATGCTCCAGTAAAAAGTCACCACTTTTTGCTCCATGTGTGGACTGAAGTCAGCTTTCAAAGGAGAAAGCAAATCCCCAGGAAGAGAATCTTCAACCTAATAGTGTTGGCCTATGGCATCCTCCTAGCCCCCTACCCCCAGTCTAACTAAAAGGATCTTCAGATAATGACTGTGGTAGCTGGACTCTGGAAAGAGAGTCATGTGCGAGTACTTTATAGACTACTGGGCAAGAGCTCAAGCTGACACAGATTCAAGGACCTGGATAGGAAGCAACAACAGGATCCCCTGTGAGAGTAGAGATGCATGAGCGCCTGTCTACAAAAGAAGTCCAATTTTTAGTGTATAACATTGTATATTGTATAATATACAGATGTGGACTGATAATAGCTCACACCTGAAGCCTATATATCGCTATAGTGTAAAGCTACTTCACTTTAAATGGTGCTCTGGGCCAGGACTCATCCATGATGAGGTTACTGGTTCCACAAACACACTGGAATTCATTTCTCTTGTCCTAATTTGTATAATTGGGAGTCAACATGTCTGGTATTTGACAAAATTCCAGCATTTGCTTCTCGGTCTGTTGTGTAAGAGTTAGAAGAAACCCAAGAAAAACCTTCAAGCCAGGCTCCTAGTCAAACAGGAGCCAAATCCGGCATCTAAAACAACATCACCTTCCAGAATAAGTAGGGGCATTAAAAGATTAATTTTGAAAGTTGCAATAATGGTGTTATATTTGTTTTTTTAATTTTTATATTTATATACTATCCTCAAAGATGAGAGGAGGCCGGGGTAGTGTTGCCCAAAATATCCCCATTTAATTCAGCTGTCTCGACTCCTACAAAACCAGGCGTTATGCTGAAGGATGATGCTGATGGCCACAAGTTAACCCGGCACACTCTAATTGCAGCTCCTGTTGCCAAACTTGGAATCTTTTGGCTG